>APFE030339739.1:234618-319792 GCA_000404065.3 Pinus taeda
ATACCAACCTCTAGCATTTCTGCAACCATACGTTCAATTTCACTCTTTTGGACATAGGGATATCTGTACGGCCTGATGTTTGGAGGAACACCTCCTGGAATTAGATGAATAGCATGATCATGATCAAGCATAGGTGGGAGACCTTTAGGATTCTCAAATACCTTGGAATGATTATCCAGGACTTTTTTGAGATCTGGAGAAATAAATGATTCCCATGTGGAAACATCTAGCGAACATAATTGTGCAATTACACCTCTTTGTTCCTTTTTTAGAAGCTTTGTCATACCATTAGAGCTGATTATCTTTCCTGGTTTCCCTATAATACCCCTTAATTCAACATCCTTTCCTTCCATAGAAAATTTGATGAAAAGTTCTTGAAAATTAAAAGCTATTGTACCCAAGGATTGTAGCCATTGGACTCCTAGTACAACATCATCACCTCCCATTGGAATGGAAAGCATTGGGAAAGTCAATACATATACTCCCATGGATAGCTTGACATTATGGCATTTTCCGGAGCAATTTATTGTTCCTCCATTTGCAATCATCACTTGACACTCTGGCGCTGGATATAGAAAGCAATTCAATTCTTTTGCTACCTTACAATGAATAAAATTGTGGGTACTTCCTGGATCAATCAACACTATTACCTTTTTCCTCTTGATTTGTCCTTCTATCTTGATGGTTTGAGGAATGGTAATTCCCGCCAATGCATTAAAATATATCATTGGATTCATTTTTCCTTCATCTAGGCTTTTTTCCTGGAGTATGTCCTCTTCTTTTGACCTTTCTTGCTCCTTTTCTTATTCCTCTTCACAATCTATGTAAACTAGTTTCTTCTCAACACACTTATGACCTTTAGTGTATTTACTATCACAACTGTAACAAATCCCCTTTTGCTATTTTTTCTTCCAATTGTTGTGGTGTCAACCTTATAGGTTGTGGAAGACTAGGGACTACACTTCCTCTTTATAGTTGTGAGTGGTATGCTTCTTGGTTGCCATAATTTTGCTTTCCATTTTTCTTGCTAACCTGAATGCCTTCTCTAATGAATCAGGTTCCCAAAGGCGAACATCATGTTGGATATTATCCTTTAAAGACCCTATGAACACATCAATCCTATGCTCCTCTGGAATATCTTTTACCCTTATGTTCAATTTTTGGAACTCCTCAATGTGCTCCATTATTGAACCCTTTTGTTTGAGACTTATCAATTGGCTAAAAAAAGTGCTGCTTTTTGTATCCTCATAATGTGCCATCAATTCTTCCGTAAAAATTGCCCAAGTAATAAATTGTTTACGAGAGAAAATCCATTGATACCATACAAACTGATTTGGTTCCAAATATAAAGTTTCCATATGTACCTTTTGTGTGTTTTGCACATTATTGAAATCGAAAAATTGCTCCATCTGTAATATCCATGTTGCGGGATCCTTGCCATCACACTTCCTCATGTCGATTTTTGGAATATGATGGGTCTTCAATCCCACATTAGAGTCTATGGAATCTTGATTAACATTTCTTTTGTTCTCATCATGAGTTTCCTTTACTACCCTTTCACCCTTAGTGACCATTTCTTGTAGCAACTTATTCATATTTATCTTCAATTCGTCCATGTCTGTCTTCAAATCTGTCTTCAAATCATCCATGTCTGTCTTCAAATCTATCTTCCAATTGTCCATCTTAGCTTCCACGCCCTTTATCTTAGATTCCATGCCATTTATCTTAGCTTCTGTTAGCTTTTGTGAGGCTGACGTTTTTTGCACTTGGTCTTGTAATTTTGATATATCATGTAGCATTTCTTCCTCTTCTTCATGAGTCATGCTAGAGCTTTCAGGTTCCTTACTAGGTGTTTGCATTTTCTTTCCTCGGGGCATCAGTTACCAATAATAATTCTCTACTAGCCCTTTGAATTCCTTCAAAATAAATTTTTAAACCAATCTTAAGCAAAAATTTAAAAAAATCTACACAACTTTTTTTTCTTTGTAGGAGATCGATATTGCATCTGATGTATCTTTGTACTTTCAGAACATCCAATTCTGAAATTGTGACCTGTGGTAGCCCTTTGTGTCCTCTTTCTAATGCCACCAGTTTGACCCCAAGTGAATTCTCCAATGAAGAGTTATGCCAAATCTCCCACAGTGACCTAATTATAGACCTTTTCAGAAGAGCGAAGTGCCATGTGTCACTATTTGGACCTATGGCTCTGAAAAAATCTAGAAGAAACTACAGTCCATCCTGTTTTTGTACCTTTTTGCAAAATTTCAATCCGATGCTCAGAGAGAAAGTTATGACGATTTTCCCCAAGTCACCTGTTTGGAATGTAATTCAGGAGTATGCAAAAAGACCAACTTCCTCAGATCATATCTCCGCAAATATAGTATGAAAAGCTCTGAAATTCGGACCCAAGCTGCAGCGCGATGTCTTCTCAAATGGGTTTTGTTTTTGCCTTCTGAAATGTCGCAGAAAAAAAGTTATAGCGAAAATGCCACGATGACCTATTTGGAGCAGCGAAACCCTAGAACTTGGATCTAATACCAAATGTTATGAAACCAGCTCAAGAAAAGATAGAAAAGATAGATCAACGCCTTATAATTCAGCCTCTTCGAGGGGGAAACCTCCTTTACATTACATAAATGAACAACTCTTGGATTATACAAATGACAAAACCTCCTTTCTATATATAGGAGTCTAAGGAGTCACAATATAACCCAAACGACCTAACAATAATAATATAAAGCCACAAAAATAACAATAGAGGGATTCTATGGGGCACAGTAATAACAATATGGGGGCAATAGGGGCACAACAATATTAATAAGGGGTAAAACTACCATAGTAATGGGGTAATCACTAGTATTATAGGGACCCAACACAGTAAAGCAAGAGGAAAAAAAGAAACAGAGAGCCGAGTTGACTTGCAGCGTAAGGCAGCAATGACTAGACAGAAGGCTTGAGAGGTTCAAGTGATCCCTGTGAGGACATCTATCAGGAATTGAGCATCACATTGGACTCATCCCATTGAAGACCAGAGAGGTCGAGACTTGGTAAGGAAAGAACCTGTGCACTCTAGTGGCTTGGGGAATCCAAGAACCACCCTACCAAGCATTATCTATTTTAGGAGACTCAAGTTCCTCATTGTAAATCTCTTCTTTAAAGACACAATAAAAGAAGGCCACCACTGAAATTTGGACCAGAGACGTAGTGCTGGAGAATAGGGTGAACTCCTTATTAATGTGTTGTGTTCTTGTATTTTCTTACTGTGTTTCCCTTACTGTTTTCCATTTTCCAATGTCTGTGTATTTTGCAATCTGATCGATCTGATGCCTAAAATAACATATACACACAACAACACATGAGCCTGTAATACCTTCATTCATTAATTATTTAATTGAGATCACTCACGAGTGATTTTCAGATCAAGTGGAATTAGAGCTCAAGACTATTAAGGTTAGACAAGCTTGTGTTGGATTTCTCTGTTGAATGCTAACTAGATAAAATCTCAAATTAGTAGAAGCAGAGTTGGTCGAAACTAATCCTAAAATTGGGAGAGTCTATCCTTGGAATACAATGTCAGAGGAAGGTTCTATGAGGCCAGACCCTCAATTCATAGATAGTTTCCTAGCCATAAAGTCCATGGTAGAGGAAATGTATAGGGACTTTAGAAAACACAAAGATGAAGATTCATCAAGCTCCAAACAAGATAAAGGAGAAGATGAGTCTCACTTCCATGACCACTCAAAAGGCAAGGGGAAAGAAGAAAGCTTTCTCCCACCTCCTAATAGCCCTAAACATAAAAAGAATGCATCTTTGATTAAACTAGATGTTAAATTTGATTTACCTATATATTATGGAGAGTTGAATGCAGAAAAGCTGGACAATTGGATTAGACAAATTGATGTTTATTGCAGAGTGCAGAATATTGATTCAGACAAGAGCAAGATTTAGCTGGCAAGCCTATGCCTTGGAGGCACTGCCTTAGTTTGGTGGGAAGGTAGGACCCAAGCTGATATGAAAAGACATGGTAAGACTATCTCTGTATGGAGTGAATTTGTTTGTACAATCAAAAAGCAGTTCTATCCATTGGCCTACATGTAGCAAGCCATGATGAGCTAGCAAACTCTTCGACAGTTGAAAGGGAAAAGTGTATAGGGATAAACTCAAGAATTTATAAAGAGAGCATTGATTCTAGGAATCTCATTAGACTCACTTGAGACTCTATTGAAGTACATTGGTGGTCTACACAGCTACATGAGGCACACTATCCTCATGTTTAATCCCACTAGTATATATGAGGTATCTGTTCAAGCTACTCATCTAGAAGCTGGAGGAGAGAATGGAAGTCTAGAAGTTGGGGGATCACCCCAACCCACTGCAAGCAAGAATAAGGAGAAAAGAAAGTAGAAATGGAAAGCAAGGAAGGCTAACACTACACAAAAAAGCAAGGCTTCATGCACTCACTGTAAAAAGGATGGGCATGATGATAAGCACTGTTGGATTCTGCATCCAGAGCTGAGACCTAAGAAGTTCAAGGGCAAGAAGAAGAAGACTATTGTAGCTATTCAGAAAGATTTAGGGTCAGACTCGAGAGATGAAACAACTATTGCAGCCATAGGTATAAAAGGTAAGAATTCTGAAGCATCTACTAGTAATTCTGCACAATCTACTATTGGTGAAGAAAATGGGAGAAAAAGAGAAGAGCTTTTCCATATTTGAGTTATTTCCAAACATCAAAAGATTGATAATTTGTTTGACAGAGGCTCACAATTAAATTTAATTTCTGAAGCAATTGTAAAGAAATTGGGATTAGTGACTACACCTCACAAGAAACCATACCCCTTAGGATGGTTGAATGATAAAGCACAACTACAAGTGACTAGATAATGCAAACTCAAGTTTTCTTTTGGGTTAGCATTTGTAGATGAGGTTGCGTTAGACATAATTCCTTTGGATATATGTGGAATTTTTTTAGGAAGTCCTTACTTGTATGACAGAAAAGCTATTTTCTATAGAGTTGAGAACAAGTATCTACTTGTTAAAGATGGAATCGAATACTTTGTAAGAGCTCATAAGCTCAAGAATAATTATACTCTCATAAACTCAAGGCAGATGAAAAGAATGATAAATTCATGCAAACAATTCTTATTGATGGTTGTAAAGGAAAACAAACCTGATAAAACCAATGTATTTGAAGTCTATAATGCTAAATAGAAAGATTATTTAGAAAAGGTTGTTTTAGAGTATGATATCTTGTTTCAAGAGCCTAAAGGTTTGCCACCCAAAAAGGAAATACTGCATGATATTATTTTGCAGCAAGATGCTCCATTGCCTAACAGTGGAATGTATAGGTTGTCCACTTTAGAGAATGCAGAAATGAAGAAGCGGGTGCAAGAATTGCCCGATAAGGGGTTCATCAGACCTAGCACATCACCATGTGGGTCATCGATCATTTTGGTGAGAAAGAAAGATGGCTCATGGAGAATGTGCATTGATTACCGAGCACTGAATAAGATAAAAATAAAAAATCGTTATCCCCTTCCTCACATCGATGATCGTTTAGATCAATTGAAAGAAGATATTTATTTTTCCAAGCTAGACTTGCATAGTGGATACCATCAGGTTAGAGTTGCAGAACAAGATGCATCGAAGACTGCTTTCAAAACAAAGTAGGTATTGTATGAGTAGCTAGTTATGCCTTTTGGCTTAACTAATGCTCCTGTTACTTTCATGAGATTAATGAATGATGTACTCAGACCTTTTCTTGATGATTTTGTTATTGTGTATCTGGATGACATTCTAATATTTAGCAAAACGTGGGAAGAACACTTAAAGCATGTTAAGCAGACACTAGATTTTTTGAAAAGAGAAAAACTTTATGTTAAACTTTCAAAATGTGAACTTGGCAAAACATCTCTGAATTATTTGGGTCATATAATAGGGGGTGGTGAATTGAAGATAGATCCCTCTAAAGTGGTAGTCATTGTGAACTGGCCTAAACCCAAATATGAAATAGAAGTTAGAAGCTTCTTGGGAGCAGCACAATATTGGAGAAAGTTCATTTCTAACTTTTCCTCAATTGCAGCTCCCTTACATGCTTTAATAGAATTGAACAAGGTGTTTTAGTGGGGAGGCAAACAGTAGAAATCCTTCGACACCTTGAAAGAAAATATTAGTACAATACCTGTACTAGCACTGCTTGATCTTCAGAAACCATTTGAGATCCAAATGGATGCTAGTGACTATGCCATGGGAGCAGTGTTGACACAACACGGTAAACCCATATGTTATTATGCTGAGACATTTAATTCTACAGTACTTAACTGCCCTACATATGATAAAGAATTGTATGCATTAGTACAGAGTGTGAAAAAGTGGAAACATTACTTAATGGCAAAGAGACAGTAATACATACTGGTCATCAACCACTTCAATATCTACACTCCCAAACTAATTTGCAGCAATCAAGACACTATAGATGGATGGGTTTTCTACAATAGTTTCATTTAGTCATCAGATATAAAAAGGGTATACATAATAAAGTTGCAAATATGTTATCTAGACCCATCATAAATGCATCTATTATACTTAAGCATAATTATGTGTTACATGAGAGTTACATTGAACAATATGCTCAATATATAGACTTTAAAGATGTATATGCAACTTTAAGTCAAGGAAAACGAGTAGAAGAATTGCATTATCATGTAAAGGACCAAATCTTGTATCATTGTGGGAAGTTATGCATTCCATAAACTGAAAGAGTAAATATCATTCGAGAAGCACACACTTCTCTAATATCAAGTCACTTTGGGGTAAGTAAAACAGTTGCATAGCTGAAAAGATTTTGTTATTGGCCAAAAATGTACAAGACAGTTTCTAGATATGTAAGAGGGTGTACTATGTGTCCTAAAAGCAAGCCCAACAATAGAAAACTAGGCTTGTACACTCCATTCCTAGTTCCTTCTCACCCTTGGGAAAGTGTTTCCATGGATTTTGATGGAGGACTACCTAAATCTAGGAAAGGTCATGATTATCTGTATGTTGTTTTGGATAAGTTCAACAAAATGTGTATTTTGATACCTTGTAATAAATAGATTACAGCTGAACAAATTGCAAAAATATTTTTTGAACATGTATGGGTTCATTTTGGATAACCCACTTCCATTGTATCAGATCAAGACACCCAATTTGAGGGGAAGTTTTGGTCAAGTCTGTGGGAACTGATGGACACCAAACTGAAGAAAAGCACACTTTTCATCCACAAACTGTTGGCCAGACAGAAGTAGTTAACAAGACAGTGATCCAATTACTTAGGGGATATTGCAACAAGCATCCTAAGCTTTGGGATGAACATTGATGTTATGTGCAGCATGCTTACAACAAAGCAAAAAATTCTTCTACATAGAGATCTCCTTTTGAGACCTATTTTGGTTTCACACCAAGGTCTCCTTTGGATTTTGTCTTTGGTAAAGACACCACAGTTGAGGGACACAATGATGTGGATAGGGAAACTAGGTTCATTGAACAAATCCAAGAGATCCACCAGGCAGTACAGGAACAACTGGAAAGGAGCCAAGCCAAATACAAGGCAAGGCATGACAAGCATCGGCAAGTTGGTGACCAAGTATGGCTGTATATCAGCAAAGATAGGATGCAAGGTGAAGGTAAAAAGCTAAAGCCTATCAAGTATGGACCCTTCAAGATACTTGAGAAGATTGGTGAGAATGATTTTTTCCTTGATCTACCAGCTGACATGCACATCTACTCAGTCATAAATGCAGATTGCTTGAGATTGTTTGAACCTTCACTAATTGAAGATCCCAAAAAGTAGAGTCAATTACCTTCTATTGATGACCTGCTACCTGAATATCTTAATGAATTGCAGGAAGACACAGTTTTGGATAGGAAGGTGAGGACGACGCACAGGGGAGATGTTGAGTACCTCAGAATTGGGCTCAAGGGTTCAAAGCCGAGCAGTGCAAAGTGGACAGAGATTGGACAAGTGAGACAATTGTACCCTCACTTAGTCAATGCTTGAAAAACAAATTTTGGTGGTCCAAAAGCTTTTTCAGTGGGAAGGTTGTGATCCAAATTGGATCCATGAAAACTAGCAAAATGCTATGACAATATCAAATCAGATAGACTTCAAAAATTTATGAACCAAGAGCTATTAGGAAGACCTCTAGACAGTGGCAGTTTGTAGCCATCAAGGAACGTCGAGGACCTTGACCAAAGCACACTGACCGAGGCCCATCGAGATTGCGCAGGATGCAAACTGGGACTTAGGAAGTCTAGATCAGAAAACAGAGGTTGTTTCTGATGCGTGATTAGCGCTGGGCAAAACCCCTCAAGAAGGAAAGGCCCAGAGTGCTCAGTCTCATGGGAAGTCGGGAGACTGTAGGGAAAGTGCTAAAGCAAAAGGCGGGCCCCGCGCTCCAAAACCAGTGGAATATCGGAGACATATTGGGCGATAAGTGGATTTGGCAGAAAACGAGCGATTCCACACATTGCATGACACGTGTCTGACAGATGAGAGAGAAAACCACCTCTCATCGGGGGCTAACATCTAAGCAAGTCAACCGCGTGATATGAGTGAACACCATAGGATCTAGTGGCTCTAGATATGATGGCAAAGATTGCGCCTGCTGGGAAACCGGATTTGATGGGGGAATTAAGCCGCGACATATAAAATTCTGAAGTCCGAATTGACCATTAAGTAGGTGGATGAATCATTACAAAGCGTAACTGAAATTATGAATCGTTGAGGAAGAGCTGGTGCAGTTCGTGAGAGGACAAGTGGCCACTTCCCTGTGGGATGTTGGTGATGATGTAGAGGCAAGGAACCCCAAACGAACAACAACAGGCAATCCGAAGGGGTAGAAGAGGAAGCACACAATCAAGAACAGATTGGCTTTAAGCCATGAACAGACAGAAAACAGAACAAGAAGAATCAAAGAAGAGAACAATGGAAAAAAGGATGAGAGACAGAGTAAAGCAAGAGGTAGAAAAGAAACAGAGAGTCGAGCTGACCTGCAGCATAAGGCAGCATCGAGCAGATAGAAGGCTTGAGAGGTTCAAGCGATCCCTGTGAGAACATCTATCAGGAATTGAGCACCACATTGGACTCATCCCATTGAAGACCAGAGAGGTCGAGACTTGGTAAGGAAAGAGCCTGTGCACTCTAGTGGCTTGGGGAATCCAAGAACCACCCTACCAAGTATTATCTATTTCAAGAGACTCAAGTTGAGCTCCTCATTGTAAATCTCTGCTTTAAAGACACAATAAAAGAAGGCCACCATTGAAAGTTTGACTGGAGCCGTAGCCCTGGAGAATAGGGTGAACTCCTTATTAATGTGTTGTGTTCTTGTATTTGCCTACTGTGTTTCCCTTCCTATTTTCCATTTTCCAGTGTCTGTTTATTTTGCAATCTGATCAATCCATTGCCTAAAATAACATAGACACACACCAGTGCTTGAGTTTGTAATACCTTCATTCATTAATTATTTAACTGAGATCACTCACGAGTGATTTTCAGATCACTATTCTAGGGATTTCCTCATAAGACCAAGCGAACACATCACAAAACTCTTTGAATAGATCAGTATAAGTTTGAACTTCTTCAGGGGAACAATCAACTCCAATGAAGACATTTTCAATAATGTTGGGATTCCTAGAGATTTTCACTAGAACAATTTGTGAGATATCTAGAGTTTCTTCCGGATACATCGCATTAGGTTTCTTTATAATGAATGTTTCGAACCAGCAATGATGATTCATCTTCAGGATGTGAAAGATTGTTGAAAGACTGATCTCATTTTTTCCAAATATATAGAGATGTATGAGATGTTTAGCCAGCAGATATTAGGATTTGTTAATTATAATTTTAATTGTTTTATTATATTTTGTTTATTTTGATTGTATTTGTGAAATTTAGGGTTTTAAAATTGTGATAGAAATAATTTATTTATTTATTTTTATTTATTTTTATAATTATTATAGAATTGTTATTTTTATTAGGGTTGTTGTTATATTAATTGTATTTGTATTAATCATTTTGTATTTAATTATATTTTTTTTTAATTATTATTAGAATGTTATTTTTATTAGGGTTATGTTATATTAATTGTATTGTATTAATCATTTGTATTTTAATTATATTAATTTTGATTAGTTTTGTAATTATTTTAATTTAATTAATTATTTGATTATTTAATTATATTAATGATTTATTTAATTATTTAATTATATTTCTTTTAATTAATTATTAATTTCAATTTCTAATTCTATTTATTTTAATTAATTAATTAATTTATTATTAATTATATTTTATTTAATATTATTATGGCTAATCCTTTTCTTATTCTATTGTTTTCATTAATTATTTTATTGTAATGTTATACTTTGTATTTATATGATTTTATTCATGTGTGAATATTATTAATTTTGTATTAATCATTCGTATTTAATTATATTATTTATTAATTTATAATTATTTTAATTATATTTATTTTAATTAATTATTAATTATTAATTATTATAATTTATTTATTAATTATCTATTGATAGTATTTATTCTAATTATTTTAATTATAATGGATTGGATCTTTTATGTTTGCTCTAGGTTGATTAGAGGAAGATTATAGCTAGGTGGGGGTCGATCTGGATGACAAGATTGGAATCTAGTTTTCACTTATGGTCCATCCATCGTCTCTTTTGAGGTTATTAGGGTGTTTGCTAATTTCTATGGCTTCTCTAAATTTCCTTATGAAGTAGTGTTCACTTCTAGCTAAGATACGGGTATCTTCTATACATATTTGGTGCCTAGTTTTATCAGAATGTTCAGATAGAGCTGAGGATTTGGAACAATTGTGTTTAATGTCAGCTGCGTGTTCCTGGATTCTTGTGTTGAAGGATCTTCCAGTCTCACCTACATAGGGTTTTCCACATGAGCAGGGGACTAAGGAGACCCCTTTATGGAATTTAGGATCGATTTTGTCTTTGACTGGATTAGGGCAGTTACAGATAGTGTTTAAGGGTTTGAAAGTGGTTAGAATTCCATTATTTTTCAAGATACGGGAGATTTTGTCTGTAGTCCCTAGTATGTAAGGGAGGTTGACTTTTCCTATTATGTTATCAAAGTTTTTATTTTTGTTAGGTCGAGTGTTTGCCTTATTTATGGCTTTGATGGCTTGATGTTTGTTGTATCTGTTTTTAGGAAAACTTTAATAAGGCATTCTATTTCTTTTTCTAGGTGTTCCTTGTCAGAGATTCTAAGGGCTCTACTTGCTAACGTGTTGAGGACTCCTCGTTTGTGGGTAGGGTGATGATGTGAGGAGGCATGTAAATATTATTCGATGTGAGTCTTTTTTCTATATACCTGGTGGGATATAGAGCCATCATCATTTCTAGTGATGAGGATATCAAGGAAGGGGAGGCTTTTGTTGGCCTCAACTTCCATAGTGAATTTTATGGAAGGGGATAAACTATTCAGGTTTTGTTTGAAGGTTTCTAGGGTTTCTCTTCCATGAGGCCATATGATGAATGTGTCATCTACATATTTTTTCCATAATTTAGGTTTTAGGGATGCAGTCATGAGGGCTTTGTTTTCAAAGTCCTCCATAAATAAATTAGCAATAATAGGCGACAAAGGAGACCCCATGGCAACTCCACATGTCTATTCATAAATGTCTTCCATGAAGCTGAAAAAGGTTGACCTTAGGAAAATTTCTATGATCTTTGATGTGTCTGGATTTGTGAATTTGCAGATGACCTCCATGGCATCATTAATGGAGATATTGGTATATAGTGAGGTGACATCAAAACTAACCAAAATGTCATTTTGATCAAGTTTGATGTTCTTGATTACTTCAATAAATTGGGTTGAGTCTTTGACAAAAGATTTTGTGTTTCCCACTGGCGGTTTAAGTTTCTTGGCTAGGTGTTTTGCTAGATGGTATGTAGGTCCATTAGTCGTGTTTACTATTGGTCTGAGAGGGATGTCTTCCTTGTAAATCTTTGGGGCTCCATAGATTCTTGGTGTGTATGGATTGTTAACTATGAGATTTTTGTTGTCTTGTATCATACTGGTTTTGATTAGGTTGCATACTTTTTTGGAGACCTTGTTTAATGGGTTTTTGTTGAGTTTTTTGTAGAAACCACAGTTATTTAGATAATAATTAAAATAATTATAAAACTAATCAAAATAATATAATTAAAATGCAAAATGATTAATACAAATACAATTAATATAACCACAACCTTAAAAAAATAACAATTCTATAATAATTTTTTTTTAAGAATAATTAAATTAATTACGTCACAATTTTAAAAACCCTAAATTTCACAAATACAATCAAAATAAACAAAATATAATAAAACAATTAAAATTATAATTAACAAATCCTAATATCTGTCGGCTAAACATCTCATACATCCCTATGTATTTGGAAAAAATGAGATCAGTCTTTCAACAATCTTTCACATCCTGAATATGAACCACCGTTGCTGGTTCGAAACGTCGATGATAAAGAAACCTAATGCGATGTATATAGAAGAAACTCTACATAATCATGAAACTTGCAGAAACCTCAAAGACAAAATTTGTGAGATAACAGACGTATTACCTTCGACAGAACATTGCATGAACATTGCTAGTAGAAGAATTGGACAAACTTGATTCTACTTTCCACAAATGAGGGAGGAAATACAAACGATGAAAGAACTCTCTTCGAGAAGGTGCCTTGGAGGATGAAATAGTATTAATTATAGTTGTAGGAGAAGGAAGATCAAAGGTACTCATTCAGGAAGAGTACATTCCAACTCTTAAATTCTCTATAGGCTACTTGGGATTATCTACTATTGGAACAGTAGATTCATAAGATGCGTGGGAGTCGTCTGGAGAATAATCCATCTGATCAACCTTTACAATTGTCCCTTCATGAGGAAATTAAAGGATGCAAAATAACAATGATACAATAGCATCCATCTCATAAATCCAATTTCCCCCTAAAAGGAGATTGTAGTCCAGATTCACATCAACTATCTCTACTTCAATATTTACCACCTTACCCCTAACATAGATGGGAAAGGTTGGAATAATCCCATGTGGTCTATGAGAATACCATCAAATGCCATCAATAGAGTTGGTGAAGGAATAACCTGAGGCTCTCCAATAGCCTTCCAACATGATATGGACATTACACATGTGGAAGTTCTATCATTGACTACAATTTGAAAGATATTGGTCTTTCGATATGTAGACTTAATCTGAAAAGCCATATGATGTGGGTGTCTCTTCTTGATATTTGACATATCGAATGTAAGCACAAGAGAATTTTTTGGGTCAACTGCTCTGATCACAGTGAGTAATGCACTCCTTTGTGCGGGGCACAACTAGAGTACCTCTAATGCTGACATAGCACAAGGACTTTGAGATAGATCTTCTACAATCAAGTAGTTCTGGGCTGCTTTAACATTAGGGTTAATGGTCGATTGTTTTGCGGAGCCTTTTGGCATCTGAGGTATAGACTCAACTATAGGCCTCTCAATATGGAGTGGCTCTAGAACATTAGGAGAATACTTACCCTTGGACGACTTTGATTCACCATAATCATGTGATTGTGTAGCAATGCCAATATGTGAACTCATCATGTAAACATTTGACGTATTTTCCCCTTCCCGGTTTCCCCTAGCAGGGGTACCGGTACTAGAATTTGTGCCAGCAAGTAACTGCTTCCCATGGGGAAATGGTTAGTTAGCACAACCTGGCAGCTAGAAGACCCCTGTTGAACTAATAAGCACTGAGAATCTTGGATTTTAGGGCAAATATGAGTCAAATGATCTCCATTGCATAACTTGCATGGAAATTTTACTTTCTTCTTAGACTCTTTTTTGCCCCCCGTGCATCATTGCCGAGTTTTTTTGCATTACCCTTCCCATCCCGATTCTTTTTCCTACCAAGTATTTTCTTCTTCCCATTGGATTGTTGGTTTCCTTTGGGTTTAGAAGTTTGGATGACATTTATAGATGAAGGTTGAGAAGGCATAGGCACTAATGGTGATGCCTGCATAGAGGAAGAAGTTTGTAAAGACAACTATCACAATTGATTTAGTAGGTTGGTTGTGTTAGTATCAATCGATCCAACTAGCCCGTCGGCATGGGGACCTGTCTTTGGTTTTGTTAAATCAACCTTAGACCAAGGAGCATCAGGAAAAATTTTCTGAAGAACCCTAGATTGAGAATATAAAAGTTCTAAAGCTAGGCTCTAAAAATAATCTTCTCTTTAGTGAACACACAGAGAGTGATACATCCTTAGATATCTTGGGTTGTAAAGGTTTAAGTAACCATTAAAGAAGGAATTATTGTGGAATATCGGCTTTAATGAGCCTCTTCCTTCCCCTCCATTCTTGGATATGATCCAAAATGTGGGTTGCCTAGTCCTGATCCAAAAGCTTAGTTCCAACATCATAATGAATAGGCAACTGAAAATGGTTAAAAAATATTGCAGGTAAATCACCGAAAGAAGAGAAGGTGACCCCTGGGATTTCAATGTACCACTTAGCTGCATTTCCAGTTAGTGTAAACTGGAATAACCTCAACCTGATTGAATCATCTATTAGGGTGTTTGACGAACACCATAAGTGGAAAGTGGTTTTTATGGTCACTTGGATCTTCACCAGTTTTCCCTTCGAAGTTGGGTATATCTGAGGGAATTTTGGTTGGAACCGGAGGCCAAGACAGGCTATATCTAATCATATCATTAGTCAAATTAGAAGGATCTAGCAAGTTTAACATTGTCAGAAAAGGTAGTCATGGAGGACCCTGAGGATTTCCCCTGGTCTGGGTGGAATTCCCATCGTTTTGAAAATAATACCCTAGATTTGTGAAGGCACCAGGTTGCTTGAAGTAATTTGTAGAGACACTTGAACCATAAGTAGTTCCTCGTGGTCTAGAAAAAACCAGATTTTGACCAACTATTGCTGAAAATTTTCCATATCTAGTGAAATTCCCCCCTAGAGAGGTGTTGAAAGGAGTAGAGAGCCCTTGATAAGGGTTCCATGCATGAGCATAGGGAGAAAATCTCTGGAATGTACTGATAAAAGAACAAGGCATATTCCCCTATTGGCCAAAAGGGAATTGATTCCAAGCTCCAAATCCACTAACCACAGGGTTTGTCCATCCTTGGAAAGGATTATAACTTTGACCCTATGGAGGGAAAAGGTATTGATCCTAAAGATAGGTTAGAATGTTGTATATGACCACTCCAAAAAGGGAAACCCTGAAAAGAAGCTGACCCACTTTCCATGGATGTCATAGATGTGGAGGCAGTTGATGAAAAACTTAACGGAATTGAAGTAATTGCACTAGTCGGCATTCCAAAGGGGATGAAACTAGTTCCAGAGGCAAAATATTGGGCACCCCCTCTCGAAGATGGAATGGAGGTAGAGCCAAATATAGCAGTCCTAGGAGTAATAGAACGTATGAAATCATTCCTCCTCCTTGTACAGATATAAGAGTTTTCATATTAGTAGCACTCATGGTGGGCGCCATGCTCCCAACAGTGGTCATCGAAGGAAAAGATTGAAATATACCTGGGCTCGAAGGCCTATTGGTCGGAGTCCCGAAATATAGTAAAATGTCTGGATGATTGGGAGGAAGAGGATATTTAGGAGTTAAAAGAGACTCAGGAGGCTCTTCAACCTCAATAACGTCTCCCAATTGGAAGAGGACTCTAGAAAGGACTAGAGTGTTCCTCACTAACTCTCTACTTATACCAGGTCTATCATGTGAATCAATAACTCCAACCTGAAGATCAATCTCCATTGTGTTTGTTGCCACTGATTGGAAATGACTGGAAGAATTTCTCCTACGCCTTTGAGGAGAAGGCTTGGCCCTCGTAGGTGAAAGCCCATGAAGCCTCCTAGACTGGCAAACTAGTCGATCAACCACTTTTAATTATTTTTAAGATATCTAATTAAAGACTCAAAAAACTTGTAAAGCTAGTCCAACTAGGAGCAAACCCTCTAAAAATTCCCTAAATATACAATCAATCAAACTACTTCCAAGTATTTATGCTCAGGGTGATGAGGACCAAACACCAAAATGCAAGAAAGAAAAAAACAAGGACCTTTCAAAAATAGTCTAGGGTAATGAAGGCCCAGGCCTACTAGTGAAGGTAACAGAAACAATTACATTGATCTCCAGACAATAGCCTTTGCCGGTGCAAGCACCCAAGCTTTGCAAGGGTACCCTCCACAAATACTGATGAACGTGATGCAATTTTTGCCTTAGGTGCCACGAGATTCTCCTCTGCAGCCACCTATGTGATCCCTAGGAATGGAAACTATGAGCACAAATTCGTATCAAAAGCTGGGTAGAATAATCATGAGGCAGGATCCAACAACTAGGAGAGGGGGTATCTCTCTTTGGTGTCTTCAGTCTCCCTCGTGCATGACTCCCAATCACAGATCTTTCCCAGTCTTTCTAACGACACTAGATTTCACTCATTATTCAGCTTCTATCTTTGATAGTTTGAGTGGCCTTGGAGAGTTAACTTTCCACTCACCTATTCCAAGGCCCTAAAGAACTTAAACTTGTTGGTGTTGTTAATGACAAAATTAAAAAGTTCTAGTTCTTTTTATTAAATAGGTTGATTTTATAGGGTTTTTCTTTAAGTCAAAGGTATAATGAGAGTGAAACTTATGATCTTTTCGACGCAAAATAAACCAATAGAAACTTAACTATATGTATGTAGTTATTTTCTTTCAATGAAAAGGGATTTCTACTTGGTTCTACGAAAAACTTATATAAGAAAAAAAATCTTTTTCTTTTCTTTTCAAGAACACTCCACACACACTCAAAATCTAAAAAGACTAAGAATGCTTATGATGCAAAGTATCCTAATGCAAATTTAAATGATGATGCAAGATCCTAATAATACTCATACGAGAAGAAAATGTGCTTCTTTATAAGGTCAATCAACCAACTTGACAATAAAAAGGGAAAAAAATTAAAAACAAATTTCCCTCAAAACCAAGCAAAACAAATTGAAAAAAATCACAATTGCTCAAAAACAAAACAAAAGAAACCAAAAACCCAAAAGCTTGGAAAGAAAAAGAAAGGATAAAACCATGTTTTTGTCTTTTTCTTTTAAAAAACTAAAGAAATTTTCGAGGTCATACCAAGAACTACTAAATTTCAAAGATCAAGAAATAAGCACAAAGAGTCTTTAAATTTTGCAAGTTATAAAACTCATTAATAAATGAAACTTGAAAGGAGAAGGACTACAAACTTGTAAACATTGCTCTGAATAGTAGTAAAATACTTCAACAAAATGACAAAATGTCAAGGAAAACTCTCAAGATTTCCAAAGAGACACTCAAAAATCACGAAAAGCAACAAGGTAAACCAAAAGGGAAAGCAAAGCAAAGCAATTTGAAATATGGGTTATAAATGAAACTGAAACCAATTTCTTGTTCTGGAAAGCAAGAACATCCAAAAACTTGAGATAGAAGCCTTAAACCCAAGCCACAAACCAAAACCTTACCCAAAAATAAATCCTAGGCCAACTAGGCTTTTCGCTGAGAAGGAGATTCAAACACAGAGGCATGCACACACGTTTCAAACACAGGAAACTCGCGTATGCACAAGTCTATTTGAGGAAGCTACCGTGTGTACACGTGTTGACGGTGATGGGCCCACCAACATGTCAGGGGATCTTCCCAGTAAGAAGTCCCAATTAGACCTCAGAACATTTGGTGCAGGAGTCCTAGTAGTGGGTCGTACAGTAATGCCTTGACTGTAATTTCACACAGAGGCAAGTAAGATGTCCTTGTTGGTAGCAAGGGTGTGATAGCTACAGTAAGTTAAGGAAGGTGCATGAGAGGTTCTAACACACTAAGGGTGAGGTGAGTGCACCCCTTGGAAACCTGTAATAGTACACAACTTGGAAGGGAACACATGAGCAAAGATGCATCACAAGCTGGAAATCAAGTTAGCAAGCAATCCAAAGTGATGGTTAAACCAACAACACATTTCAAAAAGATTCATACATACTTATAAAAAATAGGCCATACATGCATGCATAGGAAAACAAATACATATATCATTTAGAGTAAACCAGATAACATAGAATACAATACAAAATATGCATGAAACGTGATGGATATGTTATATTAAGAAGTGTAAGTTATAGTCATACAATACATCCATGTCCAACCACTAGTTTTGATAGTGGAACATTATAGCCATAATTGCCTGCTCCTCCAAAAAGATGTACTAGCGCTACGCAGTGGAGAAGCCAAGGCTCGCTATAATACTGTCCAAGATTTCTCTAAGATACTCCTATCGAAGCTTGGCTGACCAAAAGCCTCTAAATTGAGTTATGTGGTTCTATTTATAGCAAAGGGTGGGGAGACCCTTGACATTCCCCTTTGTGAAAGTTCATCTACCCTCTTGACTCCTCATCTACTTTATGACTGTTACATCCAACTATCGACACTTGAACTTCCACCTGACAAGACATTACATTACAATTCACATGTGACCATGTAAGACAAAACAGCTTGAGAAAGCCATGCAAGACGTCACTGAACCTTGGTCCATTGTGGTGAGACCAATTCTTTGACATGCTTGTGATGGTGAAGGTGGTGAGTTGATGCCAATATTGGTCATTCGTGATGGTGTGCATGCGCTCCATGGTGACACCTTGTTGAAGCAAACTCTTGCCTCTGTTGCATCCGAGTGCATTGGTGTCACTCCTCCATCAAACTCACCTACTAACATGTCCATGGTCTTCTTGGGTGCGGTTCAACCAGCAACACACTGATGCATAGTGTCCATGTTGATCTTCCAGTGTGTGCCGGTGGTCATGCAAATCAACTATCAACTACATGTTCAACTCTAGTTGGACTTGCTTATTGTCTTTGCCTCGGTGAGTGTGCCAAATGGGTTAGATCACATGCATGCGCACTATGACATGCATGCTGTTGAATTCCCTTGCATGCGATCAACAACACCACTCACCATGTTTGCTCCATGCTAGCTGTTGGGATGAATCTATAACTTGTACAGGCACAGTTTCATTTGTCTGTGCATGTTGCGCCCCCTGTTGTACTTGTTCTTACTGCAACTCATTCTCTTGTCTATGCAGCTCCTGTTCTTCCTTGAGTTGCTGCTTGACCGCATGAAACTCCTTCTCTATCATGTTCTCTGCCTTCATGTGATCTTCATGATGTGCCATCACCCAATATCTTGAGTCTCCAAAGTTGCTTTCATCACAAGTGGATCTGCTTGAGCTTGCAACTTTGTTCTGCCTTTGTGTTGCCAACAACCTTCCTCTTATGTTTGTTACATCTGGTATGCTGCCTTCAATTGTTGTTCATGGTGTTACTTTCTATGATGTTGCTTCCATCATATCTTGATTTCCTTGTCTATGAACAACTTGATGTCTTCGTCGGTAGGCAAGTCCATAGACACTTGATCGAATGCATCCTCAAGTGTGCTCTGAACGTTGTCTTCGACTCTGCTCTCCTGGAAACCATTGTACCTGCATTGCTGAGAGGAAAATGAACACCTGCGATAGCTGGAGGCATGTAAACACTCATGGAAAGAAATATGTCAGTCGAAAACCAAAAGGAGCTTAAGAACTGACTTGCAACATACCTGTGTCATTGATCATGAAGGTTGTGCAATTTCCGTCGGGAAGTCGGGAGACTGACTACCGAGACTGCGCAAGGCAAGGTCTCGGCTGTCAGGAGGCTGACTGACTACTGGAACTAGACAAGGAACAGTGCAGCATAGATGTTGTCTGCTGAAAATGCACAATGCGCAATCTCAGCTGGCAATGGTTGCAGGCTCAGTGACTGCATTGCGCAATTTTCTGGGCCAAAAGTCACTGTCCCTTAGAATTTCACAATGCAAGACTAGAGGAAATTCATTGGGAAGAAATACACATTTCTTGAGAGGAAGATAGAGCCTTCCCTCTTAGGATTGTGCAATGCTATCTTGGTGAGGTAGAGTTCGGACCAAGGATGCCCATACCCACCAATGGGTGACTAAAAGCGAATGTGAATGTGAATGCATGGTGATACTGAGTGTAAACATAAGTGAATGATCGTGCATGCAAAAAATGGATGAAATATTCAGAAAATGGAACAACATGAATGTGGGCAAGACGAGTCGAAGAATTGGGACCATTTGAGGAAAACAGTTTCATGCATGCGACAACAGTGAGATGTTAACGAAAACTCAAATGGTGCTAGTACAAGCTAGTATGTATTAAAAAAACATCAAGAACTCACTGAAATCAAGCAGACAACATTCATACGAAGCAAAACGCAGAAAGCACAAGAAATGCAACAAAAGACATGGAAGACGGGCTTACCCCAAAACAACTAAGCTGAATATGCCGATGAATCCTAGATGCAATGTGGGATGTCAGAGCTACAAGGTTGATGTAAGGAATGATCTCTGGAGCATATGGTTCATGATTTTTGATAAAATCAATGATGTGACATGCATGCCACAAATCTAGGAAGAGAAACACTTGGTGGGAGGTTTTCGAAATGATCCTTGCATGCAACTTCCAACTACTAGAAGTAGATCACCAAACCAAGGGATTCCTTTGCATGCTACCTTAGGAGAAGCAAACCATGCATGCAAATTGGTTTTGCTCGGTCCTGGAGGGAACCATTCAACTCCACTACACATGGAAGAGGCTGCTCAACTGTTAGGAGAAAATTTTCATTTATGGAAGGGAGTTGGGCTGGTTTCGCAGGAGATTTGCACAATTTCATGGCTAAGCAGCTAACTGCTACCCAAGATTGCACAATTCTTGGGCTAAGTAACCTTGCTGGGAGGAATTGCACAATTTTTTGGATGAAACCTGACTGGCATAATTGTACCATTCTGGAGCCCTACAGGCTGCCAAAATGAATTACACAATTTCTAGAGGGAAGGTTGGTTTCCCTTCAGAATTGTGTAATTTCTTGAAGGCACTACTCATCCTACAGTTGGACCAAGTTTGGAGAAACAACCTATGATGGGAATGCATCAAGCTTTGATAGACAAGCTTCCTTTCTGCAAGAAAATCACTAAAGCTTGCATACTTGATGAAGCAAGACATGTTGTTGTGAAAGGTTTGTAGGGAGGCTCCAAAATGATCTAAGGAAAAATTTTGGAGGGTGGTTGTAGCTGCTACAACACTTGGTGACACACTGGTAGAACTCCAACTCTCTTAATGGAACTTGTTCGTGAAAAACAAGTCTAACACCTCTGGGAGTATTGTTCAGTTCTCAGTTTGTCTTGGTTTCACACTAGCCTGATTGTAAGATGTAGCATCTGCCAAACTCTTATTCGATTGACACACTTCCTAGCCAAGGAAACACAGTTGTTTCAATTCGGGTTGAGGAACATATTGGTGCATAAGCAATATAGTCGTTAGAGTCTTAGTTTCATCTCTGGTGTTGCTCCATTGCTAGAAGGCTTGGACAGTACCCCGACGAAGTCACATTGGAACAGAAGAATGGCTCCAGTACCAGCGAACCTAGCCAGTACCTCGATGGAGTTACTTGCATCACCTCTCTACGCAAGAAGCCTTTCTAGTGATAGTTGTACAAGGCCTCTTGTACTTTACCCAAATTGTTTTGAGAGTCATACATGGTTTCATGTGAAAATAACCTACAAACAAAACAAGGAAACAAAAAAAAAGCAAAGCAGAAGCAAAAGAAAAAGCGAAATAAAAGTAAGTAAGAAAACAAGCAAGTAGACAAACAAACAAGAAAATCAAGTAATAAAACAAGCATCCAAGAAAACAACTGAAATAAAACACTACTCCTACTCCTAAGCTAACGGTGCATGGGCCTGATTAATGAAGTGATATTTCCAATGCAACCATCAGTGCATTGGTTGACCCATGTTGGTTAAGGCTTGGTCCGCAAGCAACCCAGTTGTGAAAACCAACAAATAAGAAAGATATAACAATGAAGACAACCACACTTCGTGTTTCAAAATTCCCACAAGACATAAGTGAGTGTAAGGACATGATGAGTAGTCCATGGACTTATCATGGTGCTATGCGACACTGTGTGCAGCTTTGAAGCATAAGCACACTCTTGACTATGACATGCAAGCAAACAAAAGAAACTAAGACAACTTGCGTTGTGCACGAGTGCTTGCAATGTAAGATTCCTTCAATGCATGAGCAATGGGATCGTGTAGTTCAAGTGGAGGAAGAATTATCTGGTGTGAGAATGATCTTGAATGCATACAAATGAGTGATGAGGAGCCTTGGGTGATTGAAAAATTTCCTGATCAGAAGTGAAACTAACCCCAAGAGAGTGAGGACCTGATATAACCATCAGCTCGAGCTAAAGTTTCTCAATAGTCTTGGGTGTTTTGACTTCATTTTCAGAAAGATCATATAGACCGGTGGCTTTGAAAAATCAACTACGATAGGAACATGTTTGTGATCTAATATGGAAGTAAATGAATCACAACAGCCACGATCAGAAAATCAATGATTTCATCGACATCCTCATGATCTGTTGAATCAAACAAAGGGGTAGATGAGAAGCGAACAAATTCATCCTTTGTGTTTTTGGAATAGGCAGATGAAATATCAAGTGTATTTTCAATGAATAATTTATCCTCTTCATTGTTGGATGATGGACAGACATCTGGTGTGTCGTGCGAGTGATAAAAAATGGGTGCATCAGTGGATGAATATACACATGTGAAATCATGGATCGCAGGTTCACCAAAGATGTCAAGAAGGAACGGAGGGGGCTCAGATGGAAGGGAGTTATCCTTCGCTGAGTATTGATGCTCAAGCTCCCATTCATACTCATCATGAATGACAGCACATGTTGCTTGTGCAACACCAACTCCATCAGTGGCTTGTTCCTCATTCACAACAAGTGTAGAGTTTGGAATGGAAAAACACAAGACCGTATCATCCGAAGGAACAACCAAGTGTAAAGACAGAGGTTGTGGAACAAAATGAATATGACAAATCGATGGACTCACAACCAAATCTGAGTGGAAATTAATCAAAGTGATGTTGGGAGGATGTGACAGCTGAAATGGTGTGTGAGCATGATCCTCAACATCACTTTGCAGTGGTGGAGTTGTTTGATGAGGGGATGGTAGACAATCACTTGGGACAGTGACCGCATCCCTCCGGGATTGTGCAGATCCATCACTAAAGAATAAAGAGCTAGGCTTGATTTAAAACTTCTTCTTGGGATGAGCAGATTTCTTAACGCAGTACTTGAACTGGTCCCAAAGATAGAAATTTCATCTACCTCTTTAGAGCTTGAAACTACAAGTCACGAAAGTGCTGCCAAAAATCCTTAGTCAATTCATGCAGAGCCTTCTGTTGTTCTAATAGTTTTTGGTCAAGATGGTCTGGATCAAAATGATGGAAAATATCTTCAATGAGATCACATAAGTGCTAAAGTGAGTGCACGTTATCAGCCAATAGGTTATACATCCACAGATGTGGAGATTCGTGACGTGTGTATGCAAGAAGAAAGCTCGCTTATTTGTGAAAACACCCATCTTCCTCATGAAGCATGGAAAGAAAGTCATGTAAGAACTGAGGCCAGAACACTTTGCGTTCAACATCATACGTGTAAGTGGACAAGTCATTGAAAAACTCCCTTGTGATGGTTACATCTTCGTGATTCAAAAAAAAACACAGAGGGAGAAGAGTGCACGAATCCATGATAGATATGCAAAGGTTTAAAAGAGGATTATAGGACACAGTTTGTCATCTGACCCTCCTTTAAGCGCTAGAAATGTTGACGGTGTTGGACCTGCCAACATGTCATGGGATCTCCCTAGTAAGAAGTCCCAATTAGACCTTAGATCGTTTGGTGTAGGAGTTACAGCAGAGGGTCATACGATAATGCCTTGACCGCGATATCGCAGAGAGGAAAGTAAGATTTCCCCATTGGTAGCAAGGGTGTGATAGCTACAATATGTCAAGGAAGGTGCATGAGAGATTCTAACACACTGAGGGTGGGGTGAGTGTGCCCCTTGAAACTTGTAATAGTATGTGGCTTGGAAAGGAACACACGAGCAAAGATGCATCACAAGCTAGAAAGAATGTTAGCGAGAAATCCAAAGTGATGATTAAGCCAACAACACATTTTAGAAACATTCATACATACTTATACAGAATAGTCCATACATCCATGCATAAGCAAAGAAATACATATATCATTTATTGTAAGTGAGATAGCATAGAATACAATACAAAATATGCATGAAACGTGTTGGCCTTGTTATATTAATAAGTGTAAGTTCCAGTCATACAATACATCCATGTCCGACCACTAGTTTTGATAGTGGAATGTTCTAGCCACAACTGCCTGCTCCTCTAAAGAGATGTACTAGCTCTATGCAGTGGACAAGGCAAGTCTCGTTACAACATTGTCAAAGCTTTCTCTAAGATACTCCTATCGAATCTTGGCTGGCCAAAAGCCTCTACAATGAGTTATGAGGTTCTATTGATAGCAAAGGGTCGGGTGACCCTTGACATTCCCCTTTGTGACAGTTCATCTACCCTCATGACTCTTCATCTACTCTACGACCGTTACATCCAACTATCGACACTTGAACTTCCACTTGACAAGATGTTACATTACAATGCACATGTGAGCATGTGAGACAAAACGGATTGAGAAAGTCATGCAAGAAATCATTGACACTCGGTCTGTTCTGGTGAGACCAACTCTTTGACATGCTTATGATGGTGAAGGTGGTGAGCTAATGCCAAGCTTGGTCATCCGTGATGGTGTGCATGTGCTCCATGGTGACATCTTGCTAAAGCGAACTCTTGCCTCCGTTGCATCTAGGTGCATTGGTGTGGCTCCTCCATCCAACTTGTCTGCTAACATGCGCATGGTCTTCTTGAGTGTGGCCGAACTAGCAACACACTGATGCATAGTGTCCATGTTGATCTTCTAGTGTGTGCTGGTGGTCATGCGCATCAACTGTCAACTTCATTTTCAGCTCCAGTTGGACTTGCTTCTTGTCTTTGCCTCGGTGAGTGTGCCAAATGGGTTAGATCGCTTGTGTGTGCACTATGACATGCACGTTGTTGAATTCCCTTGCATGCGATCAACAACACCACTCACCATGTCTGCTCCATGCCAACTACTGGGATGAATCTATAACTTGCATGGGTACAATTTCATTCATTTGTGCGTGTTGCAGCCCCAGAAGTACCTGTTCCTGTTGCAGCTCATTCTCTTGTCTATGTAACTCATGTTCTTCATTGAGTTGCTACTTGAGCACATGCAACTCCTTCTCTATCCCATTCTTTGCCTTGAGTGATCTTTATGTTGCGTTGTCACCTGATAGCCTGAGTCTCCAAATTTTCTTTCATCCAAGTGGATCTGCTCGAGCTTGCAACTTTGTTCCGCCTCTTTCTTGCCAACAACCTTCCTCTTGCATTCGTTACATCTAGTATGCTACCTTTAGCTACTGTTCATGGTGCTTCTTACTATGATGCTACCGCAGTCATGTCTTGATTTCCTTGTCCACAAACAACTTGATGTCTTCATGGGTAGGAAAGTCCATAGACACTTGATCAATTGCATGACCAAGTCTGCTTTGAATGATATCTTCGACTCTGCTCTCCTAGAAACCATTGTGCCTATACTGCTGACAGGAAAATGAACACCTGGGTTACCTGGAGACATGGAAACACTATTGGAAAGCAATCTGTCAGTCGAAACCAAAATGAGCTTAAGGATTGACTTGCAACATACTTGTGTGAGTGATCATGAAGGTTGCGCAATATCCGCTGGGTGGTCAAGAGAATCACTGCCAAGACTGTGCAAGGAACAATCTGGGCTGTCAGGAGGTTGAATGACTACTGGAACCATGCAATGCATAGTCCATCCTGACTACTAACTACTGCAATTTTGCAATGCGCAATCTTAGTTGGCAATGGTTGCAGGCTCAGTGAGTGCATTACGCAATTTTCTAGGCTAGTAGTCGCTGTCCCTCAAAATTGCGCAATGCAAGACTGGAGGACAGTTAGTGGGCAGAAATACGCATTTCCTGAGAGGAAGATAGAGCCTTCCCTCTCAATATTGTGTAATGTTGTCTTGGTGAGGTAGAGTCCGGGCCAAGGCTGCCCAGACCCACCAACGGGTGACTAAAAGCGAATGTGAATGTGAATGTATGGTGATACTGAGTGTAAACATAAGTGAATGATCATGCATGCAAACAGTGGATGAAAGATTCAGAAAATAGAACAACATGCATGTAGGTGAGGCGAGTCGTAGAATCGGTGACTGTTCTTGGAAAATAGTTTCATGCATGTGACAATGGTGAGATGTTAACAAAAACTGAAACAGTGCTAGTCCAAGCTAGTATGTATCAAAAATACAACAAGCACTCATTGAAATCAAGCAGACAACATTCATATGAAGCAAAACAAAAAAAGCTCTAGAAATGCAACACAAGACATGGAAGGCAGGCTTACCCCAAAACAACTAAGCTGAATGTGCCGACGAATCCTAGATGTTATGTGGAATATCAGAGATGGAAGGTTGATGTGAGGAATGAGCTCTGCAGTGTCTAGCTCATGAGTTTTGATAAAATCGAGGATGTGACGTGCATGCCACAAATATAGGAATAGAGACACTTAGTGGGAGGTTTCCGAAATGATCCTTGCATGTAACCTCCAGTTGCTCGAAGTATAACTCTGAATCAAGGGATGCCTTTGCATTCTTCCTTGGGAGAAGCAGCCCATGCATGAAAATCGGGTTTTCTTGGTCCCGGAGGGAACCGGTCAACTCAACTGCACATGCAAGAGGTTGCTCAACTTCTAGGAGAAAATGTGCATTTCTAGAAGGGAGTTGGGCTAGATACCTAGGAGATTTACGCAATTTCTGGGCAGAGCAGCTAACTTCTGCCCAAGACTATGCAATTTCTGGGTTGAGCAGCCTTGCTGGGAGGAATTGCGCAATTTTCTGGATGAAGACTGACTAGCAGAATTTTGCAATTCTAGAGCCCAGCAGGATGCCAAACTAATTTGTGCAATTTTTGGAGGGAAGGCTTCTTTCCCTCTAGAATTGTGCAATTTCATGAAGGAGTTTCTCAACCTGCAGTTGGACCAATTCTGGGGAGACAACCTGTGAGGGGAATGCATCAAGCTCTGATAGACAAGCTACCTTTCTACAAGAAAATCACTGAAGCTTGTGTACGTGATGAAGCAAGACATGCTATTGTGAAAGGTTTGTAGGGAGGCTCCAAAACAAAGCTAAGGAAAAATTTTGGAGGGTGGTTGAAGCCGCTATAACACTTTGCGACACACTGGTAGAACTCTAGCTCTCTGAATGGACCTTGTTCATGAAAAACAAGTCTAACACCTCCAAAAGTATTGTTTAGTTCTTAGTTCGTCTTGGTTTCACACTAGCCTAATTGTAAGATGTAGTGTTTTCCAAACTCTTGGTTGATTGACACACATTCCAAGCCAAGGAAACATAATTGTTTTGATTGGGGTTTAGGGGTATATCGGTGCAAAAGTAGTATAGTTGTCAATGTCTTAGTTTCATCTTTGGTGTTGCTCCGCTGCTAGTAGGCTTGGACAGTACCTTGACGAAGTCACATAGGAACAAAAGCATGGCTCTGATGCCTGTGAGCCTAGTCAGTACCCCAGTGGAGTTACTTGCATCACCTCTTTGCCCAGGCAACCTTTCTCTTCTTTCACCTTATTAAGTTTTCATTTTTTCAAATTTTTGTTTTCACTTTTCATTTTTTCATTTTTCATCTTCACAACTATGCATAGAACTTATTCATTTCAGAGGAAGAAGAGGGATCCTGACTTATTGAGAGTAGAAGAGATTGTTCCTTCAAAGAAGTAGTTTATGTATACCTCTTATGTGCTTATTAAGGTTTTCCCCCTCAACTTACTCTACTTGACTGAGCTGACAAGGGTTAACCCAAAAAAAATTGACTAGAGTAGTTGACACTAGTTAGCACCAAAGCGTTGTTTTTTCACCGAGGTTCGCTTCAAACAATATGTATTTTCCTTCGATGTATCATGGACTAAAGATAATAAGTTCTTAAAACAGAGGCAGGATGATAGATAATCAAATAGAGATAGTTGTATAAGGCCTCTTGTACTTAACCCAGCTTGTTTCGAGTGTCATACATGGTTTCATGCAAAACTAACCTACGAACCAAAAAAGCAAACAAACAACAAATAAAAGTGGAAGAAAAAGCAAAAGTGAAAGCAAAGTAGGTAAGAAAACAAGCAAGAAGATGCCAAACAAACATGAAAAGCAAGTAAGCAAACAAGCATGCAAGAAAACAACTAAAAATAAACACTACTCCTACTGCTAAGCTAACGGTGCGTGAGCTTGATTACATGAAGTGATATTTCCAATGTAGCCACCGGCACATTGGTTGGCCCATTTTGGTGAAGGCTTGGTCCGCGAGAAACCTAGTTGTGCAAACCAGCAAGAAAGAAAGATATAACAATGAAGACAACCACACTTCATGTTTCAAAATTCCCACAGGACATAAGTGAGTGTAAGCACATGACAAGAGTCCATGGACTTATCATGGTGATGTGCGACACTGTGTGAAACTTTGAAGCATAAGCACACTCTTGACTGTGAGATGCAAGCAAATGAAAGAAACAAAGACAACCTATGTCGGGCATGTGTGCTTGCAATGTAAGATTCCTCCAATGCATGAGCGATGCGATCATGTAGTTTGAGTGAAGGAAGCATGATCTATGTGTGAGATTGATCTTCAATGCATACAAATGAGTGATGAGGACCCTCAGGTAATTGAACAATTTCTTGATCGGAAGTGAAACTAACCCCAAGAGAGCAAGGGTCTGACATAACCATCAGCTTGGGTTGAAGTGCCTTGACAGTATTGGGTGTTTCGACTTCATCGTTAGATAGATCATCATAGACCAGTGGCTTTGAAAAATCAACTGTGATAGAAACATGTTCGTGATTGAATATGGAAGTAAATGGATCACGATAGCCATGATCAGAAAAACCAATGATTTCATTGGCATCCTCATGATCTGATGAATCAAATAGAGGGGTAGATGAGAAGAAAACAAATTCATCCTTTGTGTTTTTGGAAAAGCAAGATGAAAGATCAAGTGGATTTCCAATGAATAACTTATCCTCGCCATTATCGAATGATGGACTAACATCTGGTGTGTCGTGAAAGTGATCAATAATGGGTGCATCCTTGGATGAAGATACACATGTGAAATCATGGATGGCAGGTTCACCAAAGATGTCAAGAAGGAATGGAGGGGGCTCAGATGGAAGGGAGTCATCCTTCACCGAGTGTTGATGCTTAAGCTCCCACTCATACTCTTCATGAATGACAGTGCATGTTGGTTGTGCAACACCAGCTCCGTCAGTGGCTTGTTCCTCATTCACAACAAGTGTAGATTCAAGAATGGAAGAACACAAGATCATATCATCCAAAGGAATAGCCGAGTGGGAAGACAAAGGTTGTGGAATAAAATGCATATGACAACTTGATGGACTCACAACCAAATCTGCGCGAAAATTAAGCGAGGTGATTTTGGGAGGATGTGACAACTGAACCAGTATGTGAGCATGATCCTCAACATCACTCTGCACTGGTGGAGTTGTTTGATAAGGGGATGGTAGATAGTCACTTGGGATAGTGATCGCATTGATCTAGGATTGCGCAACTCCATCACTGAAGAATCCAGAGCAAGGATTGATTTAAAACTTCTTCTTGGGACGAGCAGATTTCCTAACGGAATTCTCGAACCGGTCCCAAAGATAGAAAAATTTCATCTGGCTCTTCGGATTTTGAAACTGCAAGTCACAGAAGTGCTGCCAAAATTTCATAGTCGATTCATGCAAAGCCTTCTTTTTTTGTAACAGTTTTTGGTCAAGATGGTCTAGATCAAAATGATGGAAAGTGTCTTCAATGAGATCACAAAAGTGTTCAAGTGAGTGCACACTGTCAGCCAATAGGTTGCAAAACCACTAATGTGGAGATTCGTGTAGTGTGTATGTAAGAAAAAATTTGGCTTGTTCGTCAGAACACCCATCTTCCTCACGAAGCATGGAAAGAAAGTCATGTAAGAACTGATTCCAAGCTACTTCGCCTTCACCATCATATGTGTAAGTGGACACGTGATTGAAAAACTCTGTGGAGGGATAAGAGTGCATGAATCCATGATAGATATGTAAAGGTTTAAAACAGGATGAGAGGACATAGCTTGTCATCTAGACCACCTTCTAGCACTAGAAATGTTGACGGTGTTGGACCTACCAACATGTCAAGGGATCTCCCCATTGAGAAGTCCCAATTAGACCTCATACCATTTGGTGTAGGAGTTCCAGGAGTGGGTCGTACGGTAATGCCTTGACTGCGATTTCATACAGAGGCAAGTAAGATGTCCCTATTGGTAATAAGGGTGTGACAGCCGTAGTAAGTCAAGGAAGGTGCATGAGAGGTTCTAACACACTGAGGGTGAGGTGAGTGCCCCCCTTAGAAACGTGTAATAGTACGTGGCTTGGAAGGGAACACACAAGTGAAGATGCATCACAAGCTAGAAAGAAAGTTAGTGAGCAATCCAAAGTGATGGTTAAACCAACAACACATTTAATAAAGATTCTTACATACTTATATAGAATAGTCGATACATGCATGCGTAAGCAAACAAATACATATATCATTTAGAGTAAACCAGATAGCATAGAATACAATACAACATATGCATGAAACATGCTAGATCTATTATATTAAGAAGTCTAAGTTCAAGTCATACAATACATCCATGTCCAACCACTAGTTCTGATAGTGGATTATAGCCACAACCGCTTGCTCCTCCAAATAGATGTACTAGCTCTGCGCAGTGGAGAAGCCAAGGCTCATTACAATAATATCCAAGTTTTCTCTAAGATACTCCTATCAAAGCTTGGCTGACCAAAAGTCTCTACAATGAGTTATGAGGTTCTATTTATAGCAAAGGGTGGGGTGACCCTTGACATTCCCCTTTGTGACAGTTCATCTACTCTCATGATTCTTGATCTACTCTATGACTGTTGCATCCAACTGTCGACACTTGAACTTCCACTTGACAAGACGTTACATTACAATGCACATGTGACAATGTGAGACAAAAAAACTTGAGCAATCCATGAAAGACATCATTTATACTCATTCCATTGTGGTGAGACCAACTCTTTCACATGCTTGTGATGATGAAGGTGGTGAGTTGATGCCAAGTTTGGTTGTCCATGATAGTGTGCATGCGCTCCGTGGTGACATCTTTTTGAAGCAAACTCTTGCCTCCATTGCGTTCGAGTGCATTGGTGTGGCTACTCCATCCAACTCGTCTGCTACCATGCACATGGTCTTCTCGGGTGCATCCGAACCAACAACACACTTATGCATAGTGTCCATGCTGATATTCGAGAGTGTGCTGATGGTCATGAGCATCAACTGTCAACTACATGTTCAACTCTAGTTGGACTTGCTTCTTTTCTTTGCCTCGGTGAATGTGCCAAATGGGTTAGATCATATGCGTGCGCACTATGACATGCATGATGCTGAATTCCCTTACATACAATCAAAAACACCACTCACCATGTCTGCTCCGTGCTAGTTGCTAGGATGAATGTATAACTTGTACAAATGCAGTTTCATTTGTATGTGCATGTTGCACCCCCTGATGTACCTATTCTTGTTGCAACTCATTCTCTTGTCTATGCGGCTCTTGTTCTTCCTTGAGTTGCTGCTTGAGCACATGCAAATCCTTCTCTATCCTATTCTCTACCTTTGTGTGATATTCATGTCGTACTGTCACCTGATAGCCTGAGTCTCCAAAGTTTCTTTCATCACAAGTGGATCTGCTTGAGCTTTCAACTTTGTTCCACCTCTGTGTTGCCAAAAACCTTCCTCTTGCATTCATTACATCCGGTATGCTACCTTAAACTACTGTTCATGGTGCTACTTGTTGTGATGCTGCTTCCATCATATCTTCATGTCCTTGTCTACGAATAAATTGATGTCTTTGTGGGTAGGCAAGTCCATAGACACTTGATCAATTGCATCCCCAAGTGAGCTTTGAACAGTGTCTTCGACTCTGCTCTCCTAGGAACCATTGTATGTGTACTGCTAAGAGGAAAATGAACACTTGAGATACCTGGAGACATAGCAACGCTCATGGTAAGAAATCTATTATTCGAAAACCAAAATGAACTTGAGAACTGACTTGCAACATACCTGTGTGACTGATCATGGAGGTTGCACAATATCCATTGGGAGGTCGAGAGAATGACTACCAATACTGCGCAAGGAACAATCCGGGCTATCAAGAGGTTGAATGACCACTGGAACTACACAATGCATAATCCATCCTCACTTCTAATTACTGGAATTACGCAATGTGCAATCTCAGCTGGAAATGGTTGTAGGCTCAGTGACTGCATTGCACAATTTTCATGCATGCAACAATAGTGCGATGCTAACGAAAATAGTTTCATGCATGTGATAGTAGTGAGATGTTAACAAAAACTGAAATGGTGCTAGTACAAGCTAGTATGTATCAAAATGACAGCAAGCACTCAGTGAAATCAAGAAGACAACATTCATACGAAGTGAAACACAAAAAGCGCCAGAAATGCAACACAGATGTGGAAGGTGGGATTACCCCAAAATAGTTGAGTTGATGTGCCGTCGACTCGTAGATGCAATGTTGGATGTCACAGATGCAATGTTGATTTGAGGAATGAGCTATGTAGCATCTAGTTCATGAGTTTTGATAAAATCGAAGATGTGACGCGCATGCCAAAAATCTAGGAAGAGTGAGACTTGGTGGGAGGTTTCCGAAATGATCCTTGTATGAAACCTCAAGCTAGTAGAAGTAGATCCATGAATCAAGGGATTCCTTTGCATGCTACTTTGGGAGAAGTAGTCCATGCATGAAAATCAGTTTTGTTCTGTTCAGGAGGGAACCAGACAACTCAACTGCACATGCAAGAGGTTGCTCAATTGCTGGGAGAAAATGCACATTTCTGTAAGGGAATTGGACTGGTTTCCTAGGAGATTTGCAAAATTTCTGGGCAGATCAGCTGACTACTACTAAGGATTGTAATTCCTGGGTTGAGTAGCCCTGCTAAGAGGAATTTCACAATTTTCTGGATGAAGCCTGACTGGAAGAATTGCGCAATTCTGGAGCCCATCAAGCTACCAGACTGAATTTCACAATTTATGGAGGGAAGGTTGGGGTCCCTCTAGAATTGTGCAATTTCTTGAATGAGTTTCTCAGCTTGCAGCTGGATCAAGTCTAGAGAAACAACTTGTGAGGGGAATGCATCAAGCTCTGATAGACAGGCTTCCTTTCTACAAGAAAATTACTGAATCTTGTGTACTTTATGAAGCAAGAGACGCTACTATAAAAGAATTGTAGGAAGGCTCCAAAACAGAGCTAAGGAAAAATTTTGGAGGGTGGTTGTAGCTGCTACAACAACACAAATGTACCCCAAGAAAAATTCATATAAAAGTCTCAGTCAAGGAAAACAAAAAATCAAGGCATGATATAGAATATTAGACTTGATGCCTGGGAAGCTAATAAATCAATGACACTGCAAAAACAAGAAATCAAGAAAACAAACCCTGACCAAGAACAAACAACCCAAACTAGGAAAAACAAGAATGTTTTCCCCAGCAGAGTTGCCAATTCTGTTGCAGGTGGGAACAACCTAGGGCCTTGGATTGAAAACCCCAATGGAGTAGAGGGCATACAACAACAAGAAATGTGAAGACAAACAATCTAAATGCTTAAACTACTAAACTGGGAAGCATTAGTATTACCCAGAGGTCCTACATTCAGTGTCGACCCCGCAGGGTCCAAACCCTCTACTTCTTCTGATGCATTTAAAACCTGTAACTTTGTCAAGAAAAGCATATACAAAAATGTACAGTAATAGAAAGCATGTTCATGATATATGTGTCAGATCATATGAGAAAATGAGCAATTACGCATTAATATAATATTTATAAGCAAAGCACAACATGGATCAATGCATAAACATGATAAATAACAAGAATAGAACAACATTTATTTATTGATGTAATCTAAATGAAAGGTGGAAAACTACAACCTGATTCTTCCTCCAGCTCCAAGCGGAATCATCCTCCAGATCTGTCATGTCTCGACGTCAGCAATCTTCATCCATCGATACACACAAGGATGTCATAAAAGGGATGAAGGACATCTCAAAAGAGGAAACAAAGGTTTCCTATAACTTGGGGAGTGCAGGAGGCATAGGGATTTCTTTTGACTTGATCAGGGATCAATCAACTATAATATCAATATCTCATCTCTCCTCCCTTTAGGCCTTCCCATGGAGGTGTATTTATACTTCTCCAAATTAGTTTTTTTGGTTGGGAAATAGTTGGGCCACGGGCTATAGTAGGTGAGTAACAGGTAAAACTAGTAAACTCCACCCAAATTTAAGGAGATTATTTATTTTTTAGTGTTTTAACACATATATGCAGGTTGGGTATATACTAACCCGCATGTACACGCTTTTAACACCGGGAAAAGTAGCATATGGGAAATAAAATGTTGAGTATGGAGCATGATTGTTTAGAGGTCTTTGTTTCAGTTGGATGTATACCCCAAGAAGTTTGTACACCCCTCCACGCAGGGGAGTGCGGGGGGGACTTTCCCCCCCGCGGGGGTCTAGAGGGGACGATCCCCCCCGGCTGGGGTTCGGGGGCAGCATCCCTGAAGCTAAAAATATATGTAAAATTGCCTTGTAAAAGTATACTAATTTCTAGTCAATCTAGGTTGTTCATTAGGCGGATGATCTAACGGTAGAACTTATGTTTAGTTTAGGGTTTTTTTCCCTAGAAGGCAACCCCTCTCTTTGTATGAGGGCATTGTATTTCAAGCTATGTAATAGATGTGTATTCTCTGAGTGAGAAACATAGGTGTGAGACTGTGAGAGAAAACAAAGGATATTACAGTGGATTTACTGTAGGTTGTGTCTCTTCATTTTGTTGGATAATAGAAAGGAAGGACTAGCTATTTGGGGTGGACATAGCCCAAACTGGGTGAACCACGTATATCTACGTCTCTCTTGTTTTATGTGTTTTCTGTGTTTATATTTCTGCAATATTTTGTGTTCCATTTCTTCGTAATATATAATTTTCTAACATAAAACACTGCTTTAGAATTTTGACCAAGTCTAGAAAGGAAGGGTTGCCCTAGGCCATAACTAGAGCATCAGATCTACCAAGAGTGGTAAATGGTGTTATAAAAAATTTCCATTGGACGACACTTTGCTATCATGTCCTGGTGTCCACCACCTAGTGGTTTAGGTTCTATGCACTATTTTCTAACCTCTCGGGTGCACCCACCAGGGTAAGTTCGCTAGGATGGCATTATCCCCTAGCATCATCCCGCTCTGGTGCTTAAGTACTCCTTATAACTTCGTCAAGGTTATATTGTCGTGTGGATTCCACCAACGCATAATAGAAATTATTCCTTCTATTGCGTTGTACATCCACATCTGCATGATCCTCTGTTTATCTGCTCCACTAGGGTTTACCGCCAAGTTTGGCACTTCTGCTGACTTTGGCTATGTGCCAAGATTCCTCCATTCACCTCTTTAACTATGCTAACTTTGACTTGAGTTAAGCAATTTTGAATGGCTCTATCTCTCGATCCATGAGGCCATTTTAAAGCTTCTACATACCACTATAAATCTCTTCCAAAACTCTTTCCATTTGTGTGGGTTGAACCTACATCTAAAATTATTAACTCTCCAAGAACTATTTCCAAAGTTTCTGTACCATTACTACTATCATTTTGATGTTCTTGTGAGATCCTCTTCCATGTTTTTCCTTTTGCACCTTTTCCATTGCTCTTGGTTTTTCATTTTCCAATAATGACAACATTATTTACATCTCTTTGCATTTGTGATGCTTGCCTTTCCCACCTTTGTTACTTTTTCCTTTATCACAAATGATAATATATTTATCGATGCATTTTTAGTTTTCATTTCTTTCCTTTGCCAATATTTTATATTTCCTTTACCTTTTCCTTTTCCATCAATTACAACATATTTCCAACAAAAATCCCTCTCTTACAAAGTCCTGATCAAAGTGCTAACATTTAGCTACGACAAAAAACATATATTGAATGGTTTTGATGGAGAAATGGAGGAGAAACTAAACAATTAAATATGCTTCCTAGATGTCTAATTATCTAAATAAGAACATAATCATGTAAAAGGATCTCTACAATGAACAACAATACATTTAAGAATTTGTATAAAAGCAACAATTTATTGATTTAGAGGGATCAACAGTGACACATTGTCCCCATTATCTACTTAGTAAAGAGAATAATAGTATGATAAGCTATCAGGGAGTTTGATACTCAACCTATCCTTGCCCATTGTCCTATATAACCTCAAACATATGCTAAAAAAGATATGTAATACTAGAAGCACAAACATGTGAACAAGTTCTATCATAAAACTAAAGCCAAAAACCTTCAATATTACCTCTCTGTAACAAGAAACTTTACAAATAAATTTCAAGGTTTTTGGGATTAAAAACCAACCCTTTTACATTACATATTTAATATTAATATATATATATAATATATATATTATATATAATATATATATATATTATATATATATTATATTATATATATATATTTATATATAATATAAATCAACAAACTTCTCTAATTTAGAAAGAAACAAGCTCTAGGAACAAATGATTAAAATTTCTAAAAATAAACTAAATCTAGAACATACTGCAAGGTGTATCGAATATTGGAGCTTCTGGAGTCAACTGCCTTGGATTTGGAATGATCTTCTTCTTGCCATTTGCACATATTTGTTGCTTGAAATCTGATTCTACCTCCTTGAAATGTGGATCTGATCTCCATGTATTATAAATACTCAAAGTTTTTATTTTCCACTTCTAATATTCAATCTTCTATTTATTCTATGAAAAGGTTCCTTAATGAGATCCATGATACTTCTTATCCTTCTCATATGATGAGTCAATACCCTAAAATATGGAACTAGATTCAATCAAATAGTGATTCTCTAGCTCGAAATATGGAATAGATTCATTAAAAATAAATTTAAAGATAAGGTTGTAGATATCGAATAATTTTGACACCCTGACCTATGAGTTGTCCATAAGATTAACAGTCTTCAACTTATCTCATTAGGAGTGCCTTAGTTTCCTCCTCATTTTATTTCCTAGATATTTCAATCATATTTTCAAAATGACCAATGTTGCAAATAATTGCATTGTTCTTCATTTTCCTCATGTGATCCACCATGATGATAGCCTTATTGCTAGTGGTGGTGATAGAAATATTAGCAGTGCTAACTACATCCTCTAGAGTTAGGATAGGAATACCTTCCATAAGGCATTGCAGGGCACATATATGATCATTTTTTGTTACAATGGCCTGAGCACCAACAACCTTTAGGGCTGCAACACAACCCTTTCCAACATATCCATATCCATATACAAGAACAACCTTACCAAAAATCATGACACCTATGGCTCTCATTAGACCATGTACGAGAGAGTGTCTACATCCATACAAGTTATCAAACCTGCTCTTGGTAACAAATAAAGACATTGATTGCAAGGAACAACAAAGTTCTAATGGCCTGCATCTTATAAAACCTTTTAAAACCAGTAGTAGTCTCCTCGGACACTCCAACCAACTTATCCTTCATATTGTGTATTTTTCAAGCAATTCAAAGCACAAAATTCTGATGAAGGTGTGGTCTATGTGATGAGCTACTACTATGACCAACAATGTTTTTCTAGTTCTAGGAGGCCCATACAAAAGTACACCTTTGGGTTGAGTTATTCCAAGACTTTTAAACATTTCTGGATGTTTCATAGAAAGCTCAATAAATGTCATTACTCAATTGTTTCTGCAACAGTATAGTGCTCAAAATGCCTACCAAAATAACATTTTGAATGCACAATACTGAAAGCAAGTAAAGGTAATATAACCTATGGATAACAACACATCCTTCACATTCAGCAGTTAAGGTTTACTTTGGACTGATATCCTTTAGGGCATAAATTTTCTTATTTTTTTGGTGTTTTCGTGTAGCTACATGAAAATCCTTCCAATAGGTTTATTCTCAACATTTTCCGATTTACTTTCATTTATTGCTATCAAATAATCAAACAAACCAATAACCTTTTCCTTTCCAGCGTGAGTAGGTTCAAGAAGGCTTGAAATGTAGCTTCACATATGGATACCTCCTTATTTGAAACTAAATTAGTCATTAGCTGAGGAAACCCAAGCTTCCTAGTCATATTATAGTCAGCAGTATTCTCCTACAACACGTATTGCATCATATATAATGATTTCCTTTAAAATCTATCATATGTATTTAAAGCCTCTCGCGATGTTTCATACCCATTGGCCAAGTGAAAAGCTACTATAGCTGGATTGTTGTGCCAAATCAAAGCAGAGATTTCCCTTAGTGCTATAGTCTTGATAGTTATGTCAAAGTTAGATATGAAGTTAGATAGTAACAACTCTAGCCCATTTTCCTCCATCACAAGACTTTTTACCTCTGCAAAAAATTTGCAGTAATCCCATATATGAAAATTGTGTGGGTCAACTTTAAGGAATTAATCTAAAGTTGGAAATGATTTTTGGTGCACCTTTCTCTTGACTTTATCGTCACCAATAGCATTATTATCACCCTTTGAATGGGAATAGTAGCAAATCAGAGTTGTAATCTCATAATTAAGAGAAGGAAATTGTTGTATGTATGGATTGAGGCATTATGATGAGGATGAACATCATCGAAAGAGCCTTTGAATGGATACTGAAAGTGTCTTCAAGGGAAATACCTGCATCACCATTGTCTCAACCTCTTGTGATAACATTGCAAAGGTCACAATAATTGGGCATTTGGTATTTGATTACAAACCCTGGGTGTTCATATTTCGATCTTTCCCTTTACAAACTTGGGCCATCGTATAATTTTCATAGATTTGATCACTGCTCCATTTTCAATTTGATAACAACCTGGGTGTTTCATGTATAAATTTTACTCCAACACCAGCACTTGGCATGAGAATGAACCCTCGACACCATAACATAGTTCCAATAATCATTTATAGCTTACTCTAAGAACCTAGCAACAAAGGTCAAAATTCTTTTAACCTTATTGTGATCACTTTCCCCTTTTGCTCCTGTATAGTTGCCCACTGCACCAATATCTATAGAGTATAAGTTTTGATAGGCAACAACTGTCAATCGTTGATGTGGCTTCACATTTTGCAATGTTACAATTGCGGTGTTTTTCCGTATATGAATATTAGTAGCTTCCTAACATAGATAATGGCAACCTTTCCATCTCCAAATGAAGAGACAAGTCATGGATCCTCAAATTCAAGTGAATAAACTGGGAAAAAATGAGGAACCAATGAAGCAACTAATCTATCGTTAATTATAGTCATAATCACCAAAATGAATAATGTGATGCTAAACCAATCGATCCTTAAATATGAATAAATCCATCATCAGCTATTGTAAACAGCAAATGGCTAGATTGATTGCATTACAAAGCATTTTTTTTAGAATTTCCTCTACAAATAAGCTAGCTCACTGATCATGTAGAAATCTCACCTACAGATCAAACTGATATATGCAATGTACTAAAGCATAATACTAGATCTACATCTACCATAAACTTTGTGAAAGCTTAATTGAACATGAGCAACATCAATAAGAACACATATAAAAAATATGGAGAAATCAAACACACATAACATAGAAGATATAACCAGGGGAAAGCACCAACCTAAAACCCCATCTCTATATTATCATACAAGTGGAAATATGTCTGGATTACACAAAGCCTTAGCTTAGAAGCTATCCAACTCTTAGTTCAATCCCTCTATTGCTCATAGATAGTCAAAGGCTTCTCACAAACCTTCTCCTCTGCCCTCCAAGCCTCCTATTTCTATGAACAATTTTTCCTGGGTCTTGCAGCTGCAACTTGTGTGATTTTCACCTCACACACAACACTAACCTCTGAAATAACTGCACAAACCCGAAGGAGATAAATCATCATCATGGATGAGCTTCCTTTATACGAAAAATATTCATCCAACTCATAGTACATTTTCCCTTCTCTGATCTCAACTGGGTCTCTATCTGAACTGACATGCATGAGTTATCCATGAGTGGATACTCAATTATCTGAAATACGGTAGCTACATGCATGCAAGATTTAACTAACTGAACTCTCATTAATTTAAAAAACTGTTAAATTAATCTAACTGAACTTGACTCAGTTAACTAAGCCAACTAATTACAACTCAATTTTACAATTCATCCTTATCTCTTTAACTGATGGATAAATTCCTCAATTAATAGATAAACTCTTGCATGTCCTCACATAGACTTCATGTTTGATTTTTCACAACTAATTAACTCATGGAGAATTAATTAATTTATTTTCAAACAGCTGTTAAGTTCAAATTCGAATTTTACTTCCTATTTTAGTCTAGGGACTGACTAAAAATAGGAATCCATCCCGAACTGCTAAAAATAGAAATTATTTTTTAGCACTTCCATTTTTATTCCCGGTTGCCCAATCCAGCACTGATACCCAAACTGCTATTTTTATCACTTCTATTTTTAGCATTTATTGTTTCCATTTTCAACACTCCCTCTCAACAAGGAAGGCTTCAACCTCGAGCCTGATCTTGTACCTTTGGAATGTTCTGCATGCAACTCTCCTACCAAGTGTGGTTGCTCCAACAACTCTCAGAACAATAAAAACTCCCCATTGACCTCTCTGTTGGGTTAGAAACATACTCTAATGCTGAAGCTCTACCTATTGCTGACAAGTACTCCCTCTCTAACCTTTGAGCTATTGCAACACCCCATGCATTTCGCACCATTGCACAACTCTTTGTTCTATCCTGCACTGGTGCAACACTCCTGTGCCTCTCGCATCATTGTAGCCTCCTAGGTCTACACAGCCCTAGGACTCCTGCACTGTATCTCTCTCTGTCACTCCATCCGCATCTGTCTCTACCCAATCAATCAGTCCTACTACTCCTCATCAAGGCTCCTATAGCAAATTCGAATCAAATAGGTTGGGTACCTCAAGGATCCTGCCCCTCCTCCTTGGGATGATCACTCCACATCACCCCACGTCCTACCTGGAAGTATGGCTACATGTGATCCCTCTGCTCACTTGGCTCGAAGTTTCCCCCTACTAGAGGTCTCTACATGAGTTGATGCTTCCAATCTGTCTCATCTCGGCTCCTCCAGTTGTGGCTGCCCCACAACCTCCTAAAGCTGCTTCACCAATTGTGGCTCCTCCACAATTGTCTGAGACTTCTTCTGGCACTACATGTTGAGAGGTAATTTACTCTCCCTCTCAACCACCAAGTATCTAACCTTTTCCTTGCTCCTCAAGGCTTTGAATGCATCTTGTACCTCAAGTGCATACAAGTTCTTAGCTAGGACACCAATCTGTTTCATATTTCCCGCTGTCACAAATTTTTTTTTGGAAAAAGAGCTGATTTTAAATCAGCGATATCTCCCGCCTTGGAACTCCGATTTAGCCGATTTTTTTTTTTTTTTTTGGGTATTTTTCTGCAAGGAATCCAAATCTGCTATTTGTTTTTGAAAATTTTGTACAAAAATTTTCATATCTTCTCTACAAACTCTCGGCCCAAAAACTCAAAACTTTGAACTCTCCTCTTCTTGTATATTGTTCTTCCTTGATCACCTGTGCTCTGAAAGCATGTAGAATTTTCTCTACAAATAAGCTAACTCACTGATATCATGTAGAAATCTCACCTGCAGATCAAACTAATATATGCAATGTACTAAAGCATAATACTAGATCTACATCTACCATAAACTTTGCAGAAGCTTAATTGAACATGGGCAACATCAATAAGAACACATATAACTAATATGGAGAAATCAAACACACATAACATAGAAGATATAACCAGGGGAAAGCACCAGCCTAAAACCCTATCTCTGTATTATCATACAAGTTGAAATATGTCCAAAATACACAAAGCCTTAGCTCGGAAGCTATCCATCTCTTTGTACAATCCCTCTACTGCTCATAGATAGTTAAAGGCTTCTCACAAACCTTCTCCTCTTCCCTCCAAACCTCCTATTTCTATGCACAATTTTTCCTGGGTCCTCTAGCTACAACTTGTGTGATTCTCACCTCACGCACAACACTAACCTCTGAAATAACTGCACAAACCTAAAGGAGATAAATCCTCATCATGGATGAGCTTCATTTATAGTAAAAATATTCATCCAACTGATAGTACACTGTCCGTTCTCTGATCTCAACTGGGTCTCTGTCTGAACTGACATGCATGAGTTATCCATGAGTGAATATTCAGTTATCTGAAATACAGTAGTAACATGCATGCAAGCATTAACTAACTGAACTCTCATTAATTTAACAAATTGTTAAGTTAATCTAACTAGACTTGACTCAGTTAACTAAGCCAACTAATTACAACTCATCCTTATCTCTTTAACTGATGGATAAATTCCTCAATTAATAAATAAATTGTTGCATGTCCTCACATAGACTTCATGTTTGATTTTTCACAACTAATTAACTTATGGAGAATTAATTAATTTATTTTCAAACAGCTGTTAAGTTCAAATTCTAATTTTACTTCCTATTTTAGTCTAGGGACTGAATAAAAATAGGAATCCATCTCGAACTGCTAAAACTAGAAATTCTATTTTTAGCACTTCCATTTTTATTCCTAGTTGCCCAATCCAGCACTAGTACCCAAACTGCTATTTTTAGCATTGCTATTTTCAGCACTTCTACTTTTAGTATTTCTTGTTGCCATTTTCAACATTTTGCATACCTAAGTTTCAACACACCCTTATATCCACCATACCTTATCTGAAACATTGAGGGAAAGTTGAAATTCACCTACAATGCTCATAAAGTGAGGGCCTCTCATAACCAATAACCATAGTCAATCTCTTTGCATAAATGAATGTCCATGTCCAAGAGCCACTATAAATTATGACAGAGTGAAGGCCTAGGCATGTAATGGGTCTAATATGTAGATGAAAGAAAATTTTAATTCTCTGACCCTTTATTCCAATTTGTTTGTTGCAGGCTTCATACTCCACATCAATTAAATAGTATTTTGTCAAGGCCTATAGCAGTGCAATGGCTACTTAGCAACCTTTCTACCACCCACTATTTTGACTGTCAAGCTAAATTGTGCATTGTGGAAAAACCATGAAATGGATTATGGGGGGTTCTCAAGATTGTAAATTGTTTCAAACCCGGTAAGTTGTCGCGTTTCCAAACCAGTTTGGAGAAATCTACAATTGTTGATCCCCCCCGCCCCCTCCCTTTAATTGACTTTAGATGGAAAAGGGGTTCTAGATTCATCCTTAGCCTTCAATTTCTAATCACTCATCTCTATCGTTGAAACTTAAATGCAATTTTTTCTCTATATATTTCCAAATGCGTTGGAAATTATGTATGTGTTCCCTTTTTGTCTGTGGTTATGGGAATAATCCTATATGCATCATATAATTAGATGAGTTGGTGTTTATATGTGCCACTAGCTTGATGCATAATCGACGCGTAGGGCATGACTAAACACTCCCTCTTGTCTTATGGCTACATGTTGCGTGTTGATAATTATTTTTCGATTGGTGCCTTGTATGGGCATTGTCTTGCCTTGGTGGACTTTAATGATATATATAGGATGACAAAAAATTGGAGATTGGGCCTTTGAGGCCAATATTTTTTAGCCCCCTTTTTATTAATTTTTATATAATTATTTTTTTTTTTTTAAATATATGTAATATTTTCATAAATTAATTTATTTTAAAATTCAAAATTTATAGATAAAAAATATCCTGTGATTGTATAAAGCCATTTTGCCACGAAAATTTGGATATACCTCAAAGTTTAGCAAAGAAACAATTAGAATATTTTGAAAATTTTTGTAACATTTTAGAGGTGTCAAAAAAAGCTAAAACAATTCCATCTGCCAGTAAGCCTCCATTTTCCATGTGGTCCCAATTTTTTCAAAAGTTCTTTCAAGTGACCTACATTAATAGATTCCTTTTATCACACCCATTGCAGCCATAATAATTTTAATTAAACCAATTTTTTGACTCAGGAAATTGTATGGTAACTACAAAGGATCAAGCTATGGAAAACCTTGAGAAAAGAGTGTCAGACCTAGAAGCATGTCTCGACACTACAATCCAAGATGAAGTTGAAAAGGCCTAGAATCCATACAAAATGACATCAAGGCTAAAGACCCCATGGGGGAGTGGAACAATGTTGATGCCCACTTGGAAGGAGAATCTAGAAACCATCAATATGAGGGGTATCATCATTTCTACGAGGGTCACCAATATTCTAGCAATAAGACACCTGAGATTGACATGCACAAATTTGACAGTTCTAACCCAACATTGTGGGTGGAACAAATGGAAAAATATTTTCAAATCAAAAATATCTAGGATGATGAAACCAAAATACATGTGGGAACCCTTTACTTGGAACACAAACATTGGTAATGGTGGCAATGGCATAAAAAATGCTGCATAGGAAAGCCAACTTGGATAATGTTCTCTAAATCCATACGTACATATTTTTACAGAGACTATAACTTTTTGAACTACCTCACTAAGCTCAAATAAATAGGTACAGTATGAGACTTCATTGTGGAATTTTGAATAATTAGCTATCTGGACTGAGAGCCTATGGAATAATATTTGTATCAAGTGTTTCATTAGTGGCCTCAAGGAAGCCATTCGGGCTCATTTTCGAATGCATAAACTCACTACTTGGTTGGAAGCTTGCTACAAAGATTTAGATGTAGAAGCCACTATTAATACCCAATCCAAACATTTATCATTTCCATCAAAGGTGCAAAAGGTGTCACTAGTAGAAATGGCCAAAAGGATCCTAGACAAGAATTGTGTTACTATAATGATGACAAATATTCATTAGGCCACAAATGGAAGAAAAAAGGTTCTTTTAGATTAATGCAATTGATAATAGCCCAAAAAATGAGGCATCGCTGGTTGAAGTTCCTAGGAAGAATAAAAAATAATCTCAAGATACGCAATTAATAAAAGCCCAACATTAGACGATTATCTCACTCCATGTATTAACAAGCATTTCTTTTCCCCAAATGCTAAAAATTAGAGGCTTTATTAAGCATCGACCAGTGGTGGTGTTGATTGATTGTGGAAAAACACATAATTTTTTCCATAAATGGGTTGTCACAGGTTGTTCATTGTTTTGTGACGATAATATCCAATTTTTAGATCCATGTAGCTGATGGGGGGACCATGAAATGTGAAGGTCGTTGCGATAACATAAAGCTCCAGATGGGGAACTATCACCTTAAAACCCACATGCTTTCCATTGAAATAGGAGGCTGTGAAATTATCCTCAGAGTCAGATGGCTTTGAGCACTAGGTCCAATCACCATAGACTTCTAGGAGCTATATATGAGCTTCAAGTAGAATGGACAAGCATACACTTAGGTGACTCTAGGTAGGTGGACTTCCTATCATAAGCTTGCATAGAATGGAGAAGTTTCTAAAAAAGGGTTGCCATGGGTTAGTTTCTTAACTCAAAGCAATCCAAGTCATTGAATCCAGCCCCACCACTATTCCTCTAGATTTGCAACATGTGTTTTCTCACCACCAACAGATATTTGAAAAACCCCTGAAGTTAACCCCCTCTTGGGTTGAGCATAATCATAACAACCTGTTGTACCTACTACAACACCCTCCAAAATTTTGGCTGCACTCAGATTTTAGAGCCTTCCTTGGCCTTTTCCTTTATTTTTGCAAACACTCAAGCTCATTCCATGAGCTTTCTCGAAGTTCTTTGCCCCCTTTTGCTTGTTGGATTAACTATCATCTTTTTGCATGTTTGACTATTATGTAATGTTTGTGAGCCTTTTCTTGTGGTTTGGAAGGTCGGACATTGTGTATATTATTTTTCCTAACCATGTAAACATTTGTTCCACTCATACACAAAGTCTTGAGCATTTTTGCACAAGTTTTGTCATGGTCGTCCCAAAGTCTATCTTAAGTGTCGCACTTGTCACCTCTTATCATGAGGCAGTCACAAACAAGGGAATTCTTTTTTTGTTTGTTATGATGACATATTTTTTCGTTTCGTCAAAGTATGCTAAGTTTCTTATCACAATTCAAGTTCATCACGAATCCATCTCCCTTCCTACACTTAGCCATTTTTGGAAAATCTTCCCAATCGGACAACTTAGCTTCACTGGGCCCTGACTGAGTTGGGCACTACGTAGTCTTAGACATCATTGAGGTGACCTTTCTTCCTAGAAGATAGCAGTGTGAAGTCACTATCCTCCAGGGTTTTGGTTCTACGAAATCCCAGAGTTTAGCAGCCTTCCTTGACCCTCAGAATTGCACAATTGTGCCTCCTAGTTGGCTTTGAGCTACATACTTCACACCTTCAACCCTCAAGATTTCCCCTTGCCTATTGGAACTATGAAAATTACAGAGATTCTAACCTCCCTTGGCTTCTAAAAATACACAAATTTTTCCTCTAGTGCCCTTCCCTCAGTCAGAACTCACTTCATCCAATAACTATGCAGATATGTCCTCCAAGATTGTCTGTTGCCTAGTCCCCCTTGCCTCTCAAAACTATGTAGTTGGTCCTCCTAGGGCCCTATCCCACAGTTGCCACTTCCTGATTGGACTGTGTAATTTTGTCCCTCAGTGGGTACTGCACATTTTTTCTCCTCAATGAGGACTATGCAGTAAAGTTCCTTAGTTAATCCTGAGCTACACTCTGCACAGTCTCAGTGATTAGGTTCTCCCCCTGTTAGTTGAAACTTCTCAATGTGCAGTCACTGAGACCTTCCTCATAGTTTGTGACTTGTCCCAAGCTTCATTTATGGATAATAATGCATCATCTTAGACTAGGTATTTTTTCAGATTGATGTTGTCCTGTCATGAGTGAATTGCAGGAGTGGGTACACTATCATGTCATGGTGAGATGATGAAGAAGGAGAAGGAGGGAAGCATGCCAAAAGACTCACTTGTGGTTGAGCTTATGAGTGGACCTATCAAGAGAAAGAAAAGGGACAAAAATTTGCAACCATCTTCCAAGTCTGAAGATCATTGAAGACCCCACATCACCAAGCTATGTGAAGGAGAAGAGCAAGCATATCTAAGAACACATCTAGCACTCAGCAACAATAGTAACTTGACATCGCCACATCATCAATCCAGTTCATGTCAACACTTTCATTCCAAGTCATGTCATGAGTTGTCATATGCCACATCACTAGTGTGGACCATGTATATTGTAAATCAAATGTATTACAGAGCAATAAAACACATAAAATATATTGCAGAGATGCAAACATAGAAAACACATAAAACAAGAGAGACACAGATATACGTGGTTCACCCAATTTGGGTTACATCCACAGAGAAACAACTAGTCCTTCCTTTTGTATTATCCAACAAACTAAAGAGATACAACCTACAGTAGATCCGATGTAATTTCCTCTTCGCTCTCACACAATCTCCTCTCTCTTTCTCACTCAGAATACAGATCTACATAGACGCAATACAATTCCCTCATATATAGTGAGGGGTTGCCTTCTAGGGAAAAAATGCTAAATTAAACATAACTTCTACTGTCAGATCTCTGCCTAATGAACGACTCAGATTGACTATGAAATTACAACATTTTACAAGGAAATTTTACATCAATTTTTAGCTTCAGGGGCGCTGCCCCCGATCCCCTTTCTGGGGGGGCTCCCAAAGATTCCAACCGCCCCCCCTGTTAGAGTCGGTCTAGCTATCCCTCCATCAGAGATCAAAGCTCTTTTTTGCATTTCATGTTTTAGGTGTCCCACCAGTTTTCATCAGTTGCATTTCGTTAGGCATGCCATAACTCTGATGGAGTGGTCTGTGTCATTCATTCCCCTCGTGCATATCACTGCTAGTTCAGGTTAAGTCGTAAAGCTTCACAAGTCATTTATAGTCATATTTTAAATTTTTAGGTCTAGGTCTAGGGTTTGAGTCAATTGAGTCTTGAAAAGTCTTAGAAGAGCAGCAGGCCAGAGGGATGTCTTTGATAGATCATCACTTCAATAATTCTCACCATTGTACAACTGAATAAGGACTTCTCTTCAAAACTCTGTTTTGAAGACAAGTTGCCACCTCATTTTTGTAAAAAATTGTTAAAATTTCCAGTTCTTCAATTGTTCAAGTGCAGCCCTGGTCTCCTTTACTGAAGCATACCAGAGCTATCCGTACAAAAAATTATCAGAGAAAATCATAATTTCAACCTATTTTATGAAGGAAACCAAAAAGGTCAGAGCCTATTAATTTTGAAAAAGTGTCAACAACCAAACATAAGAAAAATGGGTTTTCATTGAACAAAAATTAAAATGGATGCTATATCAAGTCATTTCTCCTCATTTGCAACCTATTCCACATTTTGAGAGCTAAGACCATCGTTCAAGGGCGATTTTGCAAGTTCGTGGCAAGTTTATGAGTATTTTGGGTCAGCTCCAGGGCACGCGGCACATCAGGATAGGCGCGCGGCGCACCAGAGGCGTGCGGCGCATCAGGAGACCTTTTGCAGTGTAATTTAACACAGGCGCGGCGCACTCAGAGCGCGCGGCGCGTTGGGTAAAGCGCGCGGCGCATAGAGTTTATGCCTGCAATTCGCCAAGAAATCACTCAAATCACCTCTCCTCACGCATAAATTCATAGGTAGGCCTACAATCATGACTTGATTTTGGTTTTTTTGATGGTGTATATGAAGAAGTTAGCATATATTTGTCATGAAAACCAAGTGTACAAAACCCTCCATGTTCATCAATTTGCTATAAGGATTCAAGTGCAAAGTTTGCTGTAGGATTTTCAAAAATCATTGTTTCCAAGGCTTCTTTTTCCCTTGTTTCCCATCTCCTATATTCCCCAACTATTTTTCCCAATTATTCCTCATCAAACCCCGCATCTTCCTCTCTCAAAATCCTAAACTCTCCCTTCTACTACAACAATATCATCCCTACTTTATTTCAAAACCCTAAAAAAAAATTCCATGCCCTTTCCCTTCCCTAAATTCCTCATTTTATTTCCATTGTTCCCATTTCCCTAATGCTTCCCTTTTCCTAACAATTCCCGTCATTTATGTCCCCTTGGTTACAACATTTTGATAAAAAGACAAAAAGTCAATAGTCAAATTTTGGCACACAGTTTTATATCAGCAAATATATATATTCCAGCTACCTTCTTGTTAAAGAACATATCAGAGACTGAGTCAATATATGAGTAGGATTATGATAGTGACTCTACACTAGAGGTCAATGTGCCTAATGTGCCACGGAGGTATCACAAATGTGGCAAGAGTGGACAGCATGTTAGGGAGGAGCCTACCTCTTTGGCTCAATTGCAAGCTTGCCCGCTTGCAATGGATTGTTTTCGGCGCCAAACATGTTACCAATATTGTGAGATGATCTCACAAACTCAGCATCATCGGGAACTGGTCCGTCTATTTGTCCTTAACTTACAAGATGGTCATGTGAACCTTGCCGGAGTGGATTTCACTTTGTCACCCGACACTATTTCTCAGGCCACCGGGATACCAAATGTGGGGGAGGAATGGAGTAAACGCCAGATGCTGGACAGGTACTATTATGAGCCATATGTCAAGCCCGCATATATCAGACACTTGAGCGCAACCTTTCCTTTCAGATACCTGAAAGATGAGTTTTCACCATTGATGAAACTCATCATTCGGTATTTCAGCTGTGAGGGCAGATTCTCACGTCTCTATGCGTACCATGTACATTTGTTGATGCATTTCACACGGGTACGTATGATGAGAATTCCGTTTTTCATGTGTCGAAACATAGAGAGTATGGTACCTTTAGTACAGAGGAAGACCCCAGCACATCAGCACAGGAGCATATATCACTATGCATTGATCAAAATCATAGTGATGCATCAGTTAGCACAACAGGGTATTGCTTGGGAGGATTTCATCTCCCGTGATTTCTTTTTCGCGCTACAGCCTCCTCCAGAGATCGTTCATGATGAGGGAGGGCCTTCACAGTAGTTTGACATTCATGAGACCGAGCATGTTGATGCTCCAGCATATGTGACATATCAGAAAGGCCCAGGGCCTTATTTGCAGCTGCACGACGAGTACTATCTCCACCTGGGGTGGAAGGGGTCTCGTTGACATCATCAGCAGAGTGAGTATTATCTCCAAATCATGTGGAAGCGGTCTCGCTTCCATCTTCAGCACAGGTATAGAGTCAAGATAGGGGCAAGAGACCCATGGTTGATGAGGGTCCTTCAGGAGTTCAGGATATCGGTGTCATTGATGTTGATGCTAGTTCGCCCAACTCAGAGCTCAAGGAGATTATCCGAGAGCAAAGGGCCGAGAATGAGTCGCTGCAAAAGAAATTTTAGATGGCTAAATGGGTGATCAACTACTTAGAGCAGTGCAACAAGTAGTTGGAAGATGAGCATGAACTTTATGAGCTACGCAAGATTCGGGAAGACTAGGAATTGGCTTGTAGGAGACCCAGTGATTTGACACCTATTGATCGGGAATAAATGCTCATCCGGGTGAACAATCACTTGGAAAACTTGTTGGCGAAGGCAAACAGGGACAAGGACATGCTTCGCCACATGAAGACTCATTATTGGGCTCGCATGCATGTTTACAAAGCGAGAATGAAGATCCTCAAGAGGCGTTTGAGCAAAGCACAAAAAAAATGCAAAAGGCCTGATTCGTTTCGAGTTTTGGCTGAGGCTTCATTAGTTGAGCATGATACATGATAGAGGGTCTTCACTCCAATTTTGGGAAAATTTGGAGAAAATTTTGTCATTTCAAAATTTTTGGCTTGCGAAACAGGTTTTTGGGCTCTATGCATCGCGCTCAGCGCGCGACCCATAAGATGGGGAAGTCCAAATGATAGGTGGCTTACATTTTTGGATTTGTCATGATTAAATACACATGCTCAGAAATTGCCAAGGCATTTCATCAAGTTTTGGGTGATCAAAAGCTCAAAAAACATCATGAAAATCACCTTTCTGCCACTTTTTGCATAAACAGGAAGTACTTCTGGGAGAATCCACTTTTGGAGGGTCGAATGGAGACCAAATTGGAAAATTCCACTTGGGTTGGAAAGTAGACATCCAGGGCTTTCCAAAAAGCCAACCTAAGCTCAATTTGGATTCCGAGAAGTGTCCCAAAATCAGGTGGAAAGGCGCGCAGCACACAGGGCTCAGGCGCGCGGCGCACAGGGTTTTTTGGCACATTTTTCCTCCTCAGCTCAGTGAATCAAGCCAGTTTCACCTGTTTTGACTTGTGATGGGATTTTTACCCTCCTTGATGTAATTATTGGAGATTTATGTTGTTATGACACTTGTTTACCTATTCTAGATGATTCATTCATAAAATAGCAAAAATGTAATGAATGAATTGGTTTCCTAGCTTATAGAGGCAAGTTGTTTTGACTGCCTAGATTGTAGTGCTTAGTTTAGAATTGGTTGAAACAGCTCCTAGGATGATGAGCTCGACCCATAGAGGCAAGGGAATGTGTTGGATTGCCTATATTATGTATTTTCTTAGTCATTTTTAGGGTTGGACTCTTCAGAATAGCTTGAGGCTATATTGCACATATCTCATTTGCATTTTTGGCAAAGGAAAGACCAGGGTCTTGCAGCACTATTTGGGATCCATGTGGCTTTATGTGTTGATGGTGTGTTTCTCTCAGTACTTGTAAGTTGTGTATGTGCATCATTATCTCTATTGAATCTTCTGTAGTTAAACAAATGAAGTGTTAAGGTAGAATCCATGAAATTGCTATGCTCTGCCTTTAAATTTGTTTAATCTTCTATGTTTTCTTCGTTTAGGAGATCCTTGAGACTCCTTGCTCTCCTTAGGCCCCTCACTAGTCTGATCTACCCATCTCACCTGCTTTAAGGCATCAAAACAATCGCCTATCTTGCCCCAAGTAGACCTCTGCAAAAACTGTGCCTCATCCCCGCACCCAAATTTTCCTTTCCCTTGAATTCAACAAAATCTTTAAAAATCAATTCTAAACTCTTTGTACTTCATACCTAGCCTAAAATTAGTCATAAATTCAGTCATATTGAGCCTCTTTGATTATATTTTGCCGAGTTTGACCCGGAGAGAGCCCTCTCCTGTCCTCGTTGGGCTAGCTATGAGGCTGAGTGTGGTTTGATGTGGCCTTGAGTCTTACCTTATTTTAGCCTGAGGTAGATTTGAGCGCTAACATAGTGGCAACCATACTCGGGAAGAAATCTCAAATGGTTTGCTTGTTGATGAGATTATTTCACAAGTCTTAGACGGAGTCTGAAGTCATGCCAGGTAGCTTTCGAAATGCTCTTGCTATGCATAAGCGGAAGTAGATAAATGTTGCTTCAGTCGATCTCCGGTTAGCTTGTGAAACCTTGATTTGCAAATCACCCCAATAAACACATTTTCATTATATTTGGAATGAAATAGTTGATCTAGAATTTCAAAACAACCAAAAAACTCCATTTTAATGATTTCCTTGTAATATAAATTTTCCAATTTTAATGGAATATGTGTTAATACTTTTGTTCGTTCTAGACCCTTGGATGATTGAGTCTAGTAAATGATTGGCTGAATTATTTTAGTTCCTTTGATCTTCTAATAAACACATTGGCTTCAAAAGGACATACAAGAGCTAATCCAGATTCGAATCCACCTCCTATTTACGAAAATCCAAATTTGATTTGAAAAATCCTCCGTCAAGGAAGCTCGGCGACTCCCTTGGTTAAATCTCATTCATGTCCCGCAATTTTTGAATACCTTGAAGAACTTCCTTTCGACACAAGGTTTGAATTGTCATTGTTTAAAACCAAGTCTGAAAATGCTCTTGATTCTATTGTTCCAAATCCTGACTTTGCTGCATCTCTTGAATTTGAAAGGCACAATAAATTAATTGACAATTTTATCCTGAGGCACCTTCAAATTGACATTCAAGCTGCTAATCTTGTTGAGTGCTTAGAAGCTGTATCTGCAAATATTGGATCCACCGTCACGGCATCCACTTCTAGAATTCCTACAGAACCACCTTTCATTCCCACCATTCCTGTGAAACCTATAATTACTTATTCCAAATCTGAAGCTAATTCCCCTCCTTCATCCCACATCGCTTCTCCTCCGCATACACCTTCGAATACTCCTCATACAGTAGCGACATCCACTCCACCAACAACACCTAGAGTAAATCCACCTAGAGCAATGGCTGCTCATTTCGCATCTCTTGCTTTACCTCAGCAATTGCATGATATGCCCGCGGACTATCAGAGTAAGATTCCTTTATTTGATGGCACTCCTCAAAGTGTGTCCGCTCAGCAGCACAATTTTTTATGATTTATATGAGATTGATGAAGATGATGTAACTATGCGATTGTTTGTACAAACATTCAGAGGAGAGGTAAAAAAATGGTTCAAAGGCTTGGGAGCTAGAAGTATACCTACGTTGGCTGAACTTCAGAAGCAGTTTCTAGATCGTTGGGAACTCAGAAAGGATCCACTTCAGATCAATTCCGAGTACAATAATATCAAACGCAATCATGGTGAGTCTATCCAAGACTACATTATTAGGTTCAATACAGTTTATAATGCTATTCCGGATGATTTAAGACCATCTAGAAAATCAGCTCTTCTCAAATTCTTGGATGGCTTTGATTCGGAGATGGCTTATTCATTACGGGATAGAGATCCGCCTACTTTAGAAGATATGCAAAAGATTGTTGTCAATGTTGAGGCAAATCTGAATGACAAGAGAGCACGGTTGAAGGCAGAGAAAAGAGTGACTATAAAGGAAGAATCTACATAAGAACCACCTTGGCTTCGTGAGATGTTCAAAATACTGAGACTTGACAAATCAGAACCGCAAATTCGTAATCCAAATTACCGTGGCCAACAACAACCTCAGTACAGAATTAAGCAGCGTGAACCAAGAGTACAAAATCCGGCAGCCCAGCAACCAATCAAGACTCCTCTTTTGCAGAATTTTGTGAGTCAAGATTTAGATTCAGATGCTGATGTAATAGGGGACCAAAACCACTTCTTTACTCCTGATGATCTTCCCATTTACATCACTGAAGAAGAAGAGTATGGAGAAATTTTAGGCGCCCAGCAAGATGAAGATTTTATCTTAGCTAATGATGCAGATTTAGATGATTACCAAAGAGGATATTTGAATGCCTTGTTCACTCAACAGAAGCAGTATTCATTGAGAAACCAAGATGTGCCCATCAATCCAATTCAGAAAATAAAAGAAACTACAACACCAAAGACGGATTCACCAATACCATCGAAGAAAGGAAAAGAGGCAATTGATCCCACAACTAGCAAGATATCAGCAGTAGAAAAGGCGAATCAGGCAGCTATAATCAAAGACAGGAGAGAGGTTCTGGTCAAAGTAGTCGAAAAGGTTTGAGCATTTAGTTTGGAAAATGAAATTTCCAAATTAAAAATATCTATTCCTTTGACTGAAATCATGAAAAACAGCAGCTACCGAGGTCAAGTCTCTAAAATTCTGAATTTTGATCCCATGTTGGACACAGTGAATGTTGAAGATGATAAGCCATAATTGATTTTTGGACCAGCATTGGATGGTCAGTCCCCTGATAGTGATGTTCCTCCCTTTTATAGCAGTTTGAGATTGCATGAATATGTTTTGCATAATGCCATGTTCGATTCGGGTGCTTCGCACAATTTGATGCCAAAGGTGATCATGGAGAAGCTGGGGTTAGACATTACCAGAAAATATCATGATTTGTATTCATTTGATTCCAGCCGTGTGAGATGTATTGGGCTCATCAAAGATTTGGTTGTTAGCTTAGACCAAATCCCAGCAAAGAATGTCTTGATGGATGTGGTGGTGGCGGACATTCCTCCACATTTTGGTATGCTACTTTCGAGATCCTGGGGAGCTAAGTTGAAGGGTACTCTACAATTAGACTTTTCCTATGCCACAATTCCAGTCTTTGGCCAAATGAGAAAGCTATATCAGAGAAAAAGATGAAATACATGATATAACTAGCAAAGAGAAGCCAATCAATCTCCTGTAAATTATGTACATACAGATTTGGAGTCGTTTGTTTTATTTGCTGATAGTTTTAATGATCTAGATAGTCAGTTAGTTCAGGCGGAAGATATACCAGAGATCGCTGAAAATTTCAGAGAAGTTCTACAAAAGGAAAGAGGAGAAAAGAAAGCTACCATGGAGCAAACAACTGAAGATAAGGGGCAGCAAATAGAAAAATTAGAGGTAGTACAATTTCAGCACTTGGAGGAGGATGAAGATAGTCTTTGGACCATGGATTTCAATGGTGCAGTAGGTAGTGATGGTGCTGGTATTGGTGTGTGGATTCGAAGTCCTTTTTCTGCTCGAGATAAAGTTCCAAGCAAGGTGAGAGTGTGTTCCTATAAACTAGCATTTGATTGTTCAAATAATGAGGCGGAATATGAGGCTCTCATTGCTGGCCTAAAAATTCTTAGAAAGCTAAAAGCGGAGAAGATTGCGGTCTATGGTGATTCTGAGTTGGTGATAAAGCAAGTTAAGGGTGAGTTTCAGGCCAAACATCTTTGCATGAGGGCATATCGAAATGCAGTCTTAGATATTTTAAAGTTGTTTTCTGATCATACTTTGACATGTGTGCCTCGCATACAAAATGGTGTTGCTAATGGACTTGCTAAGGCAGCAAGAAATTTAAAAATTTCAATGAATTCTAGCAACAAATTTGAGATTCATATGAAGCATCGTCCCACCATTCCAGACAATCAGCGATGTTGGCAAGTTTTTCAAGATGATGAAGAGATCAATGAGTTTCTACAAAATAAGGGTAAGTTCAAGGATTCCTCAATAGATACTGAAAATGATGATGGTATTGAAAATATACAAGTAAATCAAATGGACGTGTTGCAACTTAAGGACAACATTATTCCTAAGGGATTGATTCCTTTAGAGGAGCTGTTTGATCAAGATGATGTGGCCCGCAAACCAACATTGAGACCGAATGAAAAGGGTATTGAAGAGGTAAACATTGGGACAGCTGAGAATCCCAAGATGGTTAAGCTATCAAGGTCATTGTCACCAAAGGTAAAGGATGAATATATGAAATTGTTGTCTTTATTTTCTAATGTTTTTGCATGGGATTACTCGGATCTTAAAACATATGACACAAATATCATTCAACATACTATTCCTATTAAGCCAAATCAGAAGCCTTTTCGTCAAAAGTTGAGGAGAATCAATCTGAAGCTGCTGCCATCAATTGAGAAAGAGTTAAATAGATTGTATAATTCAGGAATCATTGTGCCTATCCGATTTTCAGATTGGATATCAAACTTGGTGCCCGTAAGGAAGAAGACATGTGAGATCCGTATATGCATTGACTTCAGAATTTTGAATAAGGTGTCTTTAAAAGACAATTATCCACTGCCCAAAATGGATCATATATTGCAGCGAGTAGTTGGAGCATCAAGGATGTCACTACTCGACGGTTATTCAGGATACAATCAGATTTTAGTGCATGAAGATGACCGTGACAAGACAGCGTTCACCACTCCATGGGGAACATTTCATTATGCAAAGATGCCTTTTGTTTTGAAAAATGCAGGAGCCACCTTTCAGCATGCAATGGACGTAGCTTTGTCCAATGAGAAAGATGTATTTTAGTTGTTTATCTTGATGACTTAACCGTGTTTTCAAATTCTGATGAAGAACATTTGTATCATTTGAAAATTGTTTTCCAAAAGTGCAGAAAATATGGCATATCGCTGAATCCGAAAAAGAGTCTTTTTGCCATGGATGAGGGAAAACTTCTTGGCCACATCATATCTAAAGACGGCATCCGTGTTGATCCTGCACGTGTTGAAGCCATTCAACAAATTGAACAGCCCCGGAACAAGAAAGAAATTCATTCCTTCAATGGTAAACTGAATTTTTTGCGTCGCTTCATTCCAAACCTAGCAGAGCATCTTAGAGAGATCACAAGCATGCTCAAGAAGGAAAATAAGGTAAAGTGGACCGAAGAGGTGGTGAAATCTTTTAATTTAGTGAAGCTAGCTCTTTCTCCAGCTCCTATTTTGATCAGTCTCGACTACACTCAGGATTTTATTTTGTTTTCATTTGCTTCTGAGCACACTTTGGCAGTTGTACTAATGCAAAAGAGAGAAGGTGTTGAAAAGCCCATTGCTTTTTTCAGTCGAATTATTAGAGATGGAGCATTGAAATATAACATCATTGAGAAGTAAGCACTTGTGCTTGTTAAGGCCTTGAAAGATTTCCGTGTGTATATATTGCATTCACATATTCTAGCTTATGTTCCTAACGCAGTAGTTAAAGATATTTTAGTACAGGCAGATCCAGAAGGCAGACGAGGTAAGTGGATTGCTGCGTTGTTAGAGTATGATGTAGAGATTAAACCCACCAAGCTGATCAAAGGTCAAGGACTCGCCAAGCTAATGGCTGAAACGAATCTGCAAGTTCTAGACATAAATTTGATTGCTGCCATGTCTGATGAATATGAGGAGAACTCATTCGTTCAGGTATCTGAAATGTTTCTTTCCTCTCCTTGGTACGCTGACATTTTATATGTACTTCAACATTTTTCTTCACCTCCTGGAATGCCGAGAAACAAAAGTAGAACATTGAAATTGAAGGCTGAAAAATTTTTCATACTAGATTCAACATTGTTTTGGAAAGACCCTGGTGGAATGTTATTAAATTGTTTGGTCGAGAAGGAAGCCAAAAGAGTCGTGGAAGATTTTCATAGAGGGGACTGTGGGGGTCATCTGTTTTGGAAGACTACAACAAATAAGATTCTAAGGGCAGGATATTATTGGCCTTCATTATTTTAAGATGTATATAAGGCCATTAAAATTTGTCACGAATGCCAAAATTTTCAAGGAAAGCAGAAGCTCCAGCCTTTGCCTCTCAAACCAATTGAAGTCAGCGCACCTTTTCAGCAGCGGGGATTGGATTTCATTGGTGAAATTCATCCGGCATCATCAGGACAGCATCGATGGATATTGACGGCCACATATTACTTCACAAAATGGATTGAAGCAATTCCTACTCGACAAGCTACGAATGCAGTAATTATTTCTTTTCTTGAGACCAATATTTTGTCACGTTTTGGATGTCCAAGTAAGTTAATCATAGATAATGCAGCAACGTTTAAGTCAAAAAGGATGATTGAGTTTTGCTATAAGTACAATATTAGCTTGGGACATTCAACCGCATACCACCCTCAAGGAAATGGATTGGCGGAGTCATCTAATAAATCTTTGGTCAATATCATTAAGAAATTGTTGGAAATCAACAAAAAGGGGTGGCTCAAGAAGTTGATAAATGCACTATGGGCTGATAGGGTGAGTCAGGAAAAGGCTATTGGCATGTCTCCTTTCAAGTTGGTGTACGGAATAAACACGGTTTTTCCCACTTCGCTTATTGTCCTGGTAGTCAAATTGCTTCAAGAAGCGGGTAGTGAGGAAGATCCTATGTAGAGAAGGATTAATCAGATGATTCATTTGCAGCAAACATGGGAGGAGGTATTTCAAAACACTTGCAAGCTGCAGGAGCGCATCAAAAATATTTATGACCGGAAAGAAAAGGCGGATACATTTCAACTAGATGAGGTTGTTTTGAGATGGGATGCTCGTCATGAAGACAAGGGAAAGCATGGCAAATTTGAAAATTTATGGAAGGGTCCTTACAAGATTGCAGCATATCGCGGCCAAAATGCTTTCCTTCTCAAAGAGATGAATGGAGATGAATATCCTGGAGGGTCGATCAATGGTCGGCTGTTAAAGAGATACCACTTTTGAATATTTTCTTCTCATTTCATTATCATTGTACATATCATTTAACTTTTGTTCTATTGCAAATGTACACTAAATTATCATCTTCAGTTTGCAGCCCGAGGTGAAGTCTATAATTCTGAAAATGAAAGTTAGTTAGTCTAAGTTTGTCAATTCAGTTGTCAAAACCTTTAGCTTCGAGTTTAGTTTGGTCAAAGCAGTTTTTGTTTTTTTAGTCAAATTCTCAAGATTTTGTGTCGGAATAATGACTCCATCGCCCAATGGATGAAGGCACTGTCTAGCTCTTACAGAGATCTACGGTTCTTGGCATCTCCAAGGAGCTACCATCCCCATTGGAGCCAATGTTAGAGACGGTCTAGCTATCCCTCCATCAGAGATCAAAGCTCTTTTTTGCATTTCATGTTTTAGGTGTCCCACTAGTTTTCATCAGTTGCATTTCGTTAGGCATGCCATAACTCTGATGGAGTGGTCTGCGTCATTCATTCCCCTCGTGCATATCACTGCTAGTTCAGGTTAAGTCGTAAAGCTTCACAAGTCATTTATCGTCATATTTTAAATTTTTAGGTCTAAGTATAGGGTTTGAGTCAATTGAGTCTTGAAAAGTCTTAGAAGACCAGCAGGCCAGAGGGATGTCTTTGATAGATCATCACTTCAATAATTTTCACCATTGTACAGCTGAATAAGGACTTCCCTTCAAAACTCTATTTTGAAGAGAAGTCGCCACCTCATTTTTGTAAAAAATTGTCAAAATTTTCAGTTCTTCAATTGTTTAAGTACAACCCTAGTCTCCTTTGCTGAAGCATATCAGAGCTATCCCTGCAAAAAATTATTAGAGAAAATAATCATTTCAACCTATTTTATGAAGGAAACCAAAAAGGTCAGAGCCTATTAATTTTGAAAAAGTGTCAACAACCAAACATAAGAAAAATGGGTTTTCATTGAGCAAAAATTAAAATGGATGCTATATCAAGTAATTTCTCCTCATTTGCAACCTATTCCACATTTTGAGAGCTAAGAGCATCGTTCAAGGGTGATTTTTCAAGTTCATGGCAAGTTTGTGAGTATTTTGGGCTAGCTCCAGGGCGCGCGACGCATCAGGATAGGCGCGCGGCGCATCAGGCGACCTTTTGCAGTGCAAATTTTTAATTAACACACGCGTGGCGCACTCAGAGTGCGCGACACGTTGGGTAAAGCGCGTGGCGCACTCAGAGTGCGCGACACGTTGGGTAAAGCGCGTGGCGCATAGAGTTTATGCTGGCAATTCGCCAAGAAATCACTCAAATCACCTCTCCTCACGCATAAATTCACAGGTAGGCCAGAAATCATGACTTGATTTTGGTTTTTTTGATGGTGTATATGAAGAAGTTAGCATATATTTGTCATGAAAACCAAGTGTACAAAACCCTCCATGTTCATCAATTTGCTATAAGGATTCAAGTGCAAAGTTTGCTGTAGGGTTTTCAAAAAACATTGTTGCCAAGGCGTCTTTTGCCCTTGTTTCCCATCTCCTATATTCCCCAACTATTTTTCCCAATTATTCCTCATCAAACCCCGCATCTTCCTCTCTCAAAATCCTAAACTCTCCCTTCTACTACAACAATATCATCCCTACTTTATTTTAAAACCCTAAAAATGTTTTCCATGCCCTTTCCCTTCCCTAAATTCATCATTTTATTTCCATTGTTCCCATTTCCCTAATGCTTCCCTTTTCCTAACAATTCCCGTCATTTATGTCCCCTTGGTTATAGCATTTTGATAAAAAGACAAAAAGTCAACAGTCAAATTTTGGCACACAGTTTTATATCAGCAAATATATATATTCCATCTACCTTGTTGTTAAAGAACATGTCAGAGACTGAGTCAATATATGAGCAGGATTATGATAATGACTCTACATCGGAGGTCAATGTGCCTAATGTGCCATGGAGGTATCACAAAGGTGGCAAGAGTGGACAACATGTTAGGGAGGAGCCTATCTCTTTGGCTCAATTGCAAGCTTGCCCGCTTGCAATGGATTGTTTTCGGCGCCAAACATGTTACCAATATTGTGAGATGATCTCACAAACTCAGCATCATCGGGAACTGGTCCATCTATTTGTCCTTAACTTACAGGATGGTCATGTGAACCTTGCCGGAGTGGATTTCACTTTGTCACCCGACACTATTTCTCAGGCCACCGGGATACCAAATGTGGGGGAGGAATGGAGTAAACGCCAGATGCTCGACAGGTACTATTATTAGCCATATGTCAAGCCCGCATATATCAGACACTTGAGCACAACCTTTCCTTTCAAATACCTGAAAGATGAGTTTGCACTGTTGATGAAACTCATCATTCGGTATTTCAGCTGTGAGGGCAGATTCTCACGTCTCTATGCGTACCATGTACGTTTGTTGATGCATTTCACACGGGTACGTATGATGAGCATTACGTTTTTCATGTGCCGAAACATAGAGAGGATGGTACCTTTAGTACAGAGGAAGACCCCGACACATCAGCACAGGAGCATATATCACTATGCATTGATCAAAATCATAGTGATGCATCAGTTAGCACAACAGGGTATTGCTTTGGAGGAATTCATCTCCCGTGATTTCTTTTTCACGCTACAACCTCCTCCAGAGATCATTCATGATGAGGGAGGGCCTTCACAGCAGTTTGACATTCATGAGACCGAGCATGTTGATGCTCCAGCATATGTGACATATCAGAAAGGCCCCAGGGCCTTATTTGCAGCTGCACGACGAGTACTATCTCCACCCGGGTGGAAGGGGTCTCGTTGACATCATCAGCAGAGCGAGTATTATCTCCACATCATGTGGAAGGGGTCTTGCTTCCATCTTCAGCACAGTTATAGAGTCAGGATAGGGGCAAGAGACCCATGGTTGATGAGGGCCCTTCAGGAGTTCAGGATATCGGTGTCATTGATGTTGATGCTAGTTCACCCAACTCAGAGCTCAAGGAGATTATCTGAGAGCAAAGGGTCGAGAATGAGTCACTGAAAAATAAATTACAGATGGCTAAATGGGTGATCAACTACTTAGAGCAGCGCAACAAGCAGTTGGAAGATGAGCATGAACTTTATGAGTTGCGCAAGATTCGGGAAGACCGGGAATTGGCTTGTAGGAGACTCGGTGATTTGACACCTATTGATCGGGAATCAATGCTCATCCGGGTGAACACTCACTTGGAAAAGTTGTTGGCGAAGGAAAAAAGGTACAAGGACATGCTTCGCCACATGAAGACTCATTATTGGGCTCGCATGCATGTTTACAAAGCGAGAATGAAGATCCTCAAGAGGCGTTTGAGCAAAGCAAAAAAACAACGCAAAAGGCCTGATCCGCTTCGAGTTTTGGCCGAGGCTTCATTAGTTGAGCATGATACATGATGGAGGGTCTTCAATCCAATTTTGGGAAAATTTGGAGAAAATTTTGTCATTTCAAAATTTTTGGCTTGCGAAACAGGTTTTTGGGCTCTATGCATCGCGCTTAGCGCGCGACCCATAAGATGGGGAAGTCCAAATGATAGGTGGCTTACACTTTTGGATTTGTCATGATGAAATACACATGCTCAACAATTTCCAAGGAATTTCATCAAGTTTTAGGTGATCAAAAGCTCAAAAAACATCATGAAAATCACCTTTCTGCCACTTTTTGCATCAGCAGGAAGTACTTATGGGAGAATCCACTTTTGGAGGGTCAAATGGAGACCACATTGGAAAATTCCACATGGGTTGGAAATTACACATCCAAGGCTTTCCAACAAGCCAACCTGAGCTCAATTTGGATGCCGAGAAGTGCCCCAAAATCAGGTGGAAAGGCGCGGCGCGCATAGGATTTTTTGGCACATTTTTCCTCCTCAGCTCAGCGAATCAAGCCAGTTTCACCTGTTTTGACTTGTGATGGGATTTTTCACCCTCCTTGATATAATTATCTGAGATTTATGTTTTTATTACACTTGTTTACCTATTCTAGATGACTCATTCATAAAATAGCAAAAATGTAATGAATGAATTGGTTTCCTAGCTTATAGAGGCAAGTTGTTTTGACTGCCTAAATTGTAGTGCTTAGTTTAGAATTGGTTGAAACAGCTCCTAGGATGATGAGCTCGACCCCTAGAGGCAAGGGAATGTGTTTTCTTGCCTATATTATGTATTTTCTTAGTCATTTTCAGGGTTGGACTCTTGGGAATAGCTTGAGGCTATATTGTACATATCTCATCTGCATTTTTGGCAAAGGAAAGACCAGGGTTTGCAGCACTATTTGGGATCCATGTGGCTTTATGTGTTGATGGTGTGTTTATCTCAATACTTGTAAGTTGTGTATGTGCATCATTATCTCTATTGAATCTTCTGTAGTTAAACAAATGAAGTGTTAAGGTAGAATCCATGAAATTGCTATGCTCTGCCTTTAAATTTGTTTAATCTTCTATGTTTTCTTCAATTTAAGGAGAATCCTTGAGACTCCCTTGCTCTCCTTAGCCCCTCACTAGTCTGATCTACCCATATCACCTGCTTTAAGGCATCAAAACAATCACCTATCTTGCCCCAAGTAGACCTCTGCAAAAACTGTGCCTCATCCCCGCACCCAAATTTGCCTTTCCCTTGAATTCAACAAAATCTTTAAAAATCAATTCTAAACTCTTTGTACTTCATACCTAGCCTAAAATTAGTCATCAATTCGGTCATCTTGAGCCTCTTTGATTATATTTTGCCGAGTTTGAGCCAGAGAGAGCCCTCTCCTGTCCTCATAGGGCTAGCTACGAGGCTGAGCGTGGTTTGATGTGGCCTTGAGTCTTACCTTATTTAAGCCTGAGGTAGATTTGAGTGCTATCACCCCCTAGACCCCCCTATAGCATAAATATTATGGGTGGCATTTCCGCCACATTATGAACTGGGGTCCACTGCAATGATTACTCTGAATAAAGAAGATAATCAAGCTCCACACCCAACAAGTTGAAAAGTCATAGGAAGTTGAACAATCATGAGGGTAGTCAAAGGGTCACAAGCGGTAAGCATAAACCCTTGGTTATATATAACCCCTCATTGTATGATCAAAAGACTTTTCACCTTGGCTCCTCCCACAAGGCATTAAAGAGACTAACTAGTTCTTTGAGGAGTAAGGAGTGGCTCCAATGTCCCACTACTAGGGCTAGTGATATACAATGTAAATATGTGTCTTAAAAATTTTTCTTAATAACAAAAGCCTTTTAAGGCTAGTACATTCTTCATGCATGGACTATGAATGTAATATTATACTGTGGATGTTTTTATTTCATGTTTTCTTTCACATGTACTAAGATAGTTGAACTGTTTCAGTTATTTTAGTGCTGATTGATTGAGAATGTGATGTAATGGTTGTCATTGTTGTCCCATCCTTGTGGACTATTCTGTAGGATACTAGACAAATCATTCATTTTTTATTGGTTGTAACGATCATCACATTCACTATGACTATTCCACTAGATGATAGACATATATTTCCTTGTTTGTTGGTTGTAATGATTATCGCATCCGCTGTGGACTATTCCACTGGTTTTAAGATGAGTCCTTCTAGTTCATGTGTGTTTCTTCCTAGGTGGTACTATTACCTCTCACTTAGCAGGCACACTCCCCTTGCTTTTCAAAGATACGATTGCATCACTCTCTTGTGCTGATAGTTAGAGCCAACAAAAATATTTAAGGATTTCGAACTCGGGCCTTTATACCAGATGGGAATCTTACACCAAATGGTTTGAGGTATTATTGGGACTTCATATCGGGGAGATCCCATGAATGTTGGCTAGTCCAGCACTGTCAACATTTATGATGCTAGAAGGAGGACAATCAATACTTTAAGGTTGATAGAATCACCAACCCCACTAATCCATCTTCTGGTCAAGGAAGAAATGTTCAATCCATCTCCCCTACTCATACTTCTGAAGTTGATTACACTTCCTAGCCCAGGCTTCAGGGCATTTTCCACACCACTCGTTAGTTTGCAAAATTTGTTGGATTTATTTTGGGAGTAATCTGTCTTCCATATTCTCAAAATAAGAACAAGGCCACCCTTACATGGATAGTATTCTCATTCATTGAAGAAGTGGTCCTCGCCACTCTTAAAGAATTAACAGATGTTGTGGAAAGGGAAGAAGAGCCTCCACTCTTTCATGAAGGTAACAAAGGAAACCCCTTACTCTCAGGTTCAACTTTTGGTGGGACAGGCAGAGAAGAAGAAGAAGAAGAGGAAGAGAAAACATTAGGTTTGGAAAAGGAGGGGAAGGACAACGAAGAGGAAGACATGGCGAAGAAAAATCAGGATTGGATGACTCAGGGCCCACTGGCACTTGTGAGTGTCCTGCACAAGATGTTGAGGCATGTGGAGAAGCTCTTGATGAAGTATGACCCTGATAAGAAAATGAAGGTTGAAGATCACTTGGACAACTTTTACCTAAATCTACAAACACTTGAGGTAAATTACGATCATGTTGCATGCAAACATTTTCCATGTACCTTGGACGATAGAGAACCTATATGGTATCACAACCTCCCTCCAAACTCCATCCATAATTGGAGGGGATTGAAAAGGATATTTCTTGAAGAAATTGTTGAATATAAGACCCCCACCATGTTATTAAAGGAGCTTGGTAATATGAAGATGGAGAAAAAGGAAAAAGTTAAAGATTTAAATTAGAGGTTCAATCGCATCTTGAACAAATTTTTGGACAACACAAAATCTCATGACTCCATCACCATAGATTACTACACTTCTGCCTTGCCAACAAATATTGTGCATTTTGTAAAGTGAACTGTGAGACAAACATTTATAGAAAACTATGAAGAGGCTATTGCCATTGAGAAGGACTTGCGTGCTATTAGAGCCATCTTGTATGATGAATCAACAAAAGACTCCAAGGACACGGGTAAGAGGTCTCAGGCCTCCACGGGCAAGGCTAAGGAGAAATAACCAAATGATCTTGAAATCTTGAATCGTCTCGTTAAGTCCCTAACCACTATAATGGTTGAACTCAAACAAAGGACAAGTGAGACTACCATGAGTAGCGAGCCCCCCAAGTTCTTGTTCAGAAGGAATTCAACTTATGGCAATAGCAACAATTAACCAACAAAGTCTATGTAGATTTCCAATGTTGTCCTAAATATTGAAAAAATTGGCATAGATTTTTATTGCACGTTCCATAATGAGCATCATTAAGAAAAGTTGTTCCCATAGTGGAACCAACTCATGAGCAAAATGGTTGCGCATTTTGTTGACTCAATCATGGTTAAGGAGCAGGTTGAGCCTGATAAAGAGAAGGAATAAGTTGTTGCAGTTGATGAAGCTCCAAGAATTAGGCATGTAGTGAACATGTCTCATTGATTTCTCATAGATGAAAAGACTATTGTTGATAAGTAGCCTTCGAGTGATGACCTAACTCAGAAGTAGAGCAACCAATACAACTTAAGAAGCCAAGGGACAACCACCATGATTGAAGTGCCTAAGCAAAAATTAAAAGAAAACCTGTTAAGAAAACTCAATCCACCAGCTAACTTAGTGCATAACACTCAGAGCAAGTTCAGGAAAGCAATCTCAATGAAAATGGTTTCCACCAATAGTAAGGACAGAACAATCCCTCCAGAAACCACAAACCAATTTCCATCCCTGGACCCCTCGGTTAGTCTTCTTACTGTGAATTATAACATTGTAGACAATATGAAGAAGATTTGTGCAAATATCTCCATGTTCAAACTCACAAACATCATGAGCCAATGGGACATCCTTCTACAGGCACTTGGGTAAACCTCTTCAGGTAATGCTACCTCTTCAGACAAGGAATCTAGTAAGTCTCCTAACACTCTCACTTCTGTACTTAATGGTTCACAATGGATGCAAACATACTCTGCCTGTCATTCTTGTTAACATTTAAAATCTTCAATTTCAATGTACATAATTGTTTGGTTGATTCAGGTGAATCGATGAATGTCATGCCACTATCTGTTGCCAAGAAGATCAATGCTAAATGGGAAAGGACATATGCAGATATTATTCAACTAGATAGAACTCATGTCTAGGAAATTGGTGAACTCTCAGACGTTATCATCTGTTTATCATTTGATGGATGAGTTCACCAATGTATCAACATAGTGATTATGGAAATTCTGGAAGAATACAGAGTGTTAATGAGCAGAGACTCATCAAGCAAGATTTAAAGATAATTTGCCATAGATTCATCACACCTATGGATTCTGTATAGGTGTAGGAAAAATAAAATCTGGGTAGAATTAGAGATACATGAAACACATGGTGACTCCCTTGAATAAACATAATGAGCCAATGGATTTTGTAGAACTATTATTTGGCAATTATTTTCTAGAGACACAGTTGGGGCGTTATCTTGTAAAGCCATCCCCAATCCCACTAGACACATAGTTGGATCTCCTTCCATGTCCAACTAGCAATAATGAACTTTGTATAGTTATTAGTAGTAGTATTAGTACTAGTGCAATCAATAGTCCCACTACATATGATATGTGGACTATGTATTTCGATGGATCCAAGAAGTAGGAGGGTTGTGTAGATGGTTGTGTTTTAATAGACCCACTGCATAGAAAACATTTGATCTATAGCCTCTTGGAATTTAAGTGCATGAATAACACTGCAAAGTATGAAGCAATTGTCTTGGGCTTATAGAAGGCCATCGACCTCAATGTTTCCATTCTAAAAGTGGTAAATGACTCAAAAATCATGGTTCATATAGCATGTAACATTATACATTATGTGTCACCCCATCTTAAAAGTTATCAACAGAAGGTATGGTGACTCATCTCACATTTCCAAGATTTTAATATTATTTCACTTCCAAGAATGTGTAATGCGATTGATGCCTTGGAAAATGTTGATGCTAGGATGTCACCTTTAAGGGACGAATTTTCCATTGAAATTTTGTATAAACCTTTTGTCCTAGATAATATAAATAGCTTACCTATTTTTTATGACGACCAACAGATACTTTTTTTATGGTGAACATTGACATGTTTAAAGATACAACAATCAACGAGGGCCACCACAAAAAGGGACTGCAGGATGCGGCCAACACAAGTAAAGGGAACCTCATCCCCAAGGGTGTGGTATCTTAGAGAAGTTGTATGATCTATAGAACCATGTCCAGGGGCTCGTTAATGCTAAGACCCACAGTTCCACATTGTCGCATGATAAAATCAACTTGGGAACTGAGAAAGTTTTGAAATATGTCAATCTCGATACTTGTTGTACACCACTAGAGCTGCAAGCCTTCATCTGCTTATTCAAGTAGTACCATGATATATTCATGTGGACATACAATGAACTCAAGACATATGAAATGTGAATCATCCAGCATGTAATACCAATCAAGGAATGGGCCAAGCCATTCCACCAAAAATTGAGGAAAGTTCATCCAACGCTTGAACCCCTCATACAAAAGGAGTTGAGAAAACTACTGGATGCTCGAATCATCTACAAAGTGAAACATTCAACGTGGGTATCAAAATTGGTTCCTGTGATAAACTAGTCCAGGGAGGTCCACCTATGTGTAGATTTCAGGAATCTCAACTGCACCTTAGACAAAGGTAACTACCCCGTTCCATCCATGGAGAAAATACTGCAAACATTATCAGGGGCTGAAATTTTTTCTTTTCTTGACGGATTTTCTAGATGCAATCAGGTTCTAGTGGTAGAGCCTGACAAGCTAAAAACAACTTTTAGAACAAAGTGGGGCATGTTCACGTTTTGGTGAATGTTGTTTGGGCTAGTCAATGTTGGTTCAGCAGTCCAACGTGTGATGGAGATCGCCTTTTGTGGGCTTATTGGATAGAGTGTAGTGGTCTATCTTGATGATGTGAAAGTATTCTACAAACAAAGGTCATACCACCTGCGCCATTTGAAGAATAGTTTTGAGCGATGTCGTAAATACGGATATCCTTGAATCCCAAGAAGAGTATATTTGCAGTGTATTAAGGTAACCTCCTGGGACACATCATTTCTAAAAGTGGGATCAAGGTAGACCTGGATAGGGTTATGCCTATCATGCAGATTCCCCACCTAATGAATAAGAAAGCCATGTAGTCCTTCTTGGGGAAGATCAACTTCCTCCGTAAGTTCATCTCAAACTATGCCCAGATTGTTAAACCAATACAGGAGATGATAAAGATGGATGTAGGTTATAAATGGGACAAAATGGAAAAGGACATGTTTTCCCATAGAAAACAAGCTATAGAAGAAGAACCCATGTTATATAGCCTGTTGTGGAGGTAAATCCCCTTTGTGGACAGAGGCGATCCCTACTAGCCCAAATGGGGTCTAACAACAATCAAACAACGCTAACACGCAGTTTCCTAATTGCAAATCAAAGACCAATGATGAGGGCCTACCTGGATTCCAACGCTAGTACTAGTAGAAGAGTTGACACTCTCATTCCTTTGCTCCGACCGGTCACGATCCCCACGATCCTCGTGAATGGACACCTACACATGCAAAGAACGGCACAAACACAAGCATAAAATCCAATAGAAGCAACTATATATCAGTCAGAAAGGATATAACTCAATCATCATTACATAAGACAATAAGAGTGGAACCATAATGATAGTCATCTATTATTAATAAACAAAGAAGAATACAACCATAGTTCTGACATCAAATCCTCCTTTGGCTGGGTGATCAGCAACACATGACTTTCAAAGCTTGTTGGGAATGGGGAACAAGCCTCTCTCTCCTTCGTTACTTGGACAAGAATCTCCTCACTTTAGATTCAGCCTTATGGGAATGAAGAAGGCTTCTTGCAGCATGAACTTAGCAATTCTTAGACTTTGGGACTTCAAAACTGGAACTTGGAACTAGCTTTTCAAAGGAAAAAGGACAAGATTTTATAGATACAGGGGAAGGAGTTAAAATTTTCCACAATATTCATGGGGTTGGCTTTATCAATAAGAAGCTTCCATGAGAAGGTGGCAAACAACTTCCCTTCTATGGAGATTCGAAGACAAACTAAATCAACTCAAGATGGATTCAATTTATGAGTGGGTTAGGAAGAACCTTCGGAGGTTTGTTTGTTAAAAACATTACCCAACTTGGCTGGCGCGAGTGCGACTCTGAGACAGAGCACCAGCTGGCAAGCCCTCTTTGGAGGATTTCCCCCATTGGCATGAGTGATACACAGTGAAACTGCGCCAATGGAAAAAGGGCTATTTTTATGGGTATTTTGCAGAAGGTGTCTTCAGGGCATATGAAGTTCATGTCTAGGGGAATATAATGAAAGTGTTTCCAGGTCATGTCATTTCTCACAGGTCCTGGAATAAGTTCTCCAAGATACGGGAGAAGGGGTAACAGGGATGGTGACAAATTGCTGTAACAGATGCCCCCTAAAGCATGAGGCCCGAGAGAGAGAGAGGGGTGAAATGCTTTACAAGAACATGGCCAACTAAAAACACTACCGTTAGAGAACTTGCATGAAGAAGTACAACTGATATCTCAAGTACATGATGTATGTGGTATGGGCGCAACCATCCATAGCAGAGTGCATAACAATCTAGATCCAAGGTATGGGCGCAACCATCCAGTAAGGATCGATAAACAGACTCAGGCATGGTCGCAGCCATCCAGTGAATGAGTCATGTAATGATCATAATAATCCACAAAATCGTAACTTGGATCTCAACAGACGAAATCCAGGGTCTTGCGCTCCATCTCGACCCGAACAAAGTACAAGTTCAAGCATGCGATTATGGGAGTCGAAGTCGAACATGCAGGAACATCGTCTGATTACCAGTCAATGATGAAAACTGTTAACAAACACGAGAGGTACCACCAATAATGATAATGGCCCTTAAGGTATGATAGGTACAATCTACGGCACGCGAATCAGTGAGCTGGCGTCGAACACCCATAGAATCATTCAATCGGAGGCCAATGATGAAAACCTCACGTCGAACACGAAGAACCTGCCATTGAGGTGTGCAGGCTCCAAGGCACCTGAAGGGGGTCTCTAAGTCAACCTCCTGGACAAAGAGCTAAAGTCGACAGGGAGTGACCCTGATTGAAGGTGGGCAATAATGTTTCCCACATTATCGACACGAGACAGAGAAGGATAAGATGTTTGTGAATTAGGATTATGTGAGGTATCAGAGGGAGGTTGATTATTCTGCAAAGGTCAACTTCTCTTGAACATATCGGCAACACGACAGTGGACTTGGCAGTATTTGACATCAAATGATCAGAGGTCATGGTGACAGGGCAACGAGCAGATGAGAGGTCAAACAGGATTACCCAAACCCATGGAGGCAAGTGAAAAACAAGATGAGATGTCCCCACCCAGACACGAATGCAGACAAGTGCCATGTTCAAGAGCGACATACTGCCGACACGACAATAATTGTTGTTCCATTTTCCCCACCATTTCTGGCGAGTACCCCAGTTATTTTTTGATGACAAGCTTGATGGGGATAACATATGCTTGAAAGGCGTCATTTCAACGGAATCTGATGTCATTAAGTTTTAACGAGTTTGACAAGGGAAAACTCGGTGTCTTTTCATGTTTAGAGAGTTTGAAAAGACAGCAGAAAAGGAAACTCCAGCGGTGTCCTTTTTCATAAAGTTGTGTCTCTCAAGCCCAAAAAAGTATAAAGCAATGCTCGAAAGAACTGCCCGATCATTACAATCGACGAGTACTTTTCATGAGTAGTGATTTCGACCTGAAAAAGTAAAAAAGTGATCGAAACCACGTCGCTTCGTAACCGTTAACGAACCTGAAACGACAAGGGTCCAACGACCTTTTCATCTTTACACGGTCGGAAAAGGGTTTAAAGACGACCGCCTCTCATTTACATTTAACGAGTCGAGAGGAATAACTCGGCATTCTTTTCACGTTTAGAGAGTTAGAAAAGAGTAGAAAGATGAATCCATAGTGACTTTTTCGTGTGTTTACCGAGTCTGAAAAAAGTATAAAATACAACTCGTTTCATCGCCTAAGTCGCACAAAAACCTGTCGCTGCACAAAAACGAGTGTAAAATCCATTTTCGACACAAATATACATTAAAATATTCATAAAAAAAGAATTTTAAAACCTATTTAGGGTTAAGAAAGGCTATAAACATGTGAAAATGGTAAAAACAAGAATTACTTTTCACTTTTACCTCTTTGGAGAGTGACAATAGTGTTTTGGTGTGGGATCTTCAAGCGACGATTGCGACGAATCCGTGTGACCATTTGGAGCGCGCCAGTTCTAGGTAAGAGGCCTCCTCTCCTACTCCATTTTTATCCATTTTAAATTTGCTTTAGCCTATTTTATTGCCCCTTGTGGAGGGAATTTCAAAAAATAGGGTTGCGCCCATTGGCGAGGGTTTCGAGCACAGACCCGCGCCAATGGGCTCTTTTTCCCCAAAGGCTCGTGCCCATGGGCACAACTGTTTTAGAAACAATCACGCCAATGGCCGAGCGCACTCTTGTTTGAAATTTTAACAAATTTAAAGCCATTTTACTACATTTTTTAATTCTCGAAGGATCTAATTTGATGTTTTGACCTTGTGATGCAGGAAAACATGCAAAATGGTACTCCAATGGAAGGAAAGAGAGCATGACCAGGTAGACGTATTAGCCATAGTAGATGAAGACTGCATGGAAGCCCTTAGAGCTTGTGGGCTCAAGAAATACTTTCTCCTTTCCTTTTTACGAGCTCAACCAGATCTCTTGCGATATTTAATCAACCTGTGGGATGAACATGATCAAGTGTTTCGCATACAGGACCAAGTACTAGAACTAGATGTATCTGACGTCTATTTTATCACTAGACTGTCGCATAAAGGGCCAGTGCCCCTATTGACAGGTAGCAGGCTATCCGCAAAGAAGATGGAGGAGGTGAAGGCTCGAGTTTGCCCAGGGGAAAAATATGGATCCGACAGCTCAAAAGTGGATATCTCCACTGTTTTGGACCTAATACTCAGAGCTCTATTATTCACCATCACATGAGCTACGGGGGCATAGGCACCCCATGAAGCCACAAAGAACCAACTAGTACTGGCTACCGAGTGTCTCAACCCGACGATCTTCAATTGGGCGGCAACAGTGACGACCAATATGAAGAGGCAGCTTACAAAAGGTAGGCATGGCAAGCTGCAACAGTTTGGGTACGGTTCCATTCTGGTGACATTCTTCTTGGAACATGTGCCAATCTTTCAGGGCCAAGGGGCCTTTGTACCTGATCCGGTGCCTCGAGAGCCAAGGGTGGCTCGTTGGGTGACACTGATGCCGAGAGGGGGGGGAGGCCAGCAGATGTCATGGAGGCCTGAGTTTTTTGGGTGGCTTCGTCGCCAACTGATCCTGGTTGAGGACTGGCCATATGCGGGGACAGACTTCACAGGCGACCCTGATCTCCCACTGCCAGAGGGAGAGGATTGGGATGAGGAGATAGGTATGACCTCATTTTTATTTTGTGTTTTATGATTTTTTTTTGTGTTAATACATGCTTTTTTTAATAACATTTATATGCATATGTAGATGTTGGCCCAGAGCGCCCAGCTGGCATGTCTCTGATTGCGAGGAGAATCCAGGCTGCAACAAATCCTCAGGAGGAGGGTGGTGATAGAGGAGAACTCATCCAGAACCTTGAGGGTATCACTCGAGGGATTCGAGATTATGCTCGGCTAGCGGATGTCCCATTAGCATACCAGAGGCACACGGTGGGGGTGCCCAATCGCATCCATCGACTCTTGAGATGTTTAGTGCAAGCAGTGACGTGCTACCATGAGCACCATAGGGACTAGATATCTAGGCTTTATTTCCATGCATATGTTTTGAGAGACATGTTGTCTCTAGATGTACTAAGACAAACATGTATTATTTTTTGATGATGCATGCGGTGCAAACATTTGGACATATATATATAATATATATTATATATATATATATAATATATATATACATATGCTTTATGGTTTATTGTGTTTTATGCTTCTTATGCTATCTTAAATTACATGTTATGCAAATTCCTGTCCAATACATAATTAGCTAATGCATCGGTTAATGTATTAAATCGTCTTGGAATATGTTGATATGTAATGAAATCAAAATCCCTTTCTAACAATTTAACACGTAAATACAACCTTAAAATCCGATGGTCTCTGATGGAATAACACCCATTGAGCTGGTGGACGACAAGCTGAGAGTCCAAGTTCACAACCAATGTTTGAATATCGAGGTTAATCGCCTCAGCTAGTAACTCAATCACAACACTATACTCAGCAACATTGCTTGTGGTATAACCTAGAAAAACCCCTTGAAGGTCTACTAACTCACCATGAGGATCGTAGATCACCCATGCCATAGAGGACAAGTTGCGTGTACTGCGGGAGGCACCATCAACGAAACCAACGTAAGGTGAACCAGACATCTGTCCAAGAAGCAAAAGGACACAATAAGTGGCAATCACGCCGACACACCAAGACAAAAACATGAAAACATGCACACACAGCACACTTGCTAAAGCACATGTATGTACAAAAAGTAAAGTGCACGCATGATACTTGTTCAAGTCAAGCACCCCCTAGAGGAAGTCCTTGCTATCGGCCATCGGTGGCATCAACCCGGCCGACTCGGATTTGATCACCTTTGATCTTGAGAGCCATACACCGAGATTGCCTCACCAGATTTCCTTCCTCATTCAGGTCATCATCAATGCTAAAATGATTCATCGTACGGTTATTGATGAAGGTTCCTCAACGTGCATTATGTCTGTTGCTTGTTGGAAGGCTATCGGGTCTCCGACTTTGAGTCAGTCTCCCACGACACTGGAAGCCTTTGACGGGAGAGAATCTTGCCCTTACGGTATCCTCCAACGCTTACCGATTACTTTGGAAGGGAAGACCGTTGAAGTGGAAGTTGAAGTTGTTGATGCAAATCTTACTTACAACCACCTTTTGGGCCGGAGCTAGACATATGCCATGCGCGCCGTGGTTTCATCCCTCTTTCGTGTCATTCGTTTACCTCATCAAGGGAAAATTGTCACAGTAGACCAGCTCTCCTTCTTCGCTTCTTCTTCCGAAGGCAATGTGCCTTTTGTGGAGCATACCTCCATTCCCTTAGAGAGTGTGGGAGCTGGGCTCTTTAAAGATCCTGCCCTCATGGGTGTCTTTTCCCTCCCACCTCCGAACCTCACTTCGATCGGTTTGATTTCTGCTTGTTCTAGTTCCCCATTGCACACTATTGCTACCCTCGACCCCTTTGCAAAAGGGGGCATTGGTTATTTAGCTTGTAACCCTCACTCGGCCGGGGGGCATGGGCAGATCATCAGTGCCATTAATCATTTTACAAAATAGGCCGAAATGACGCCTACACTATCTAGGTCGGTCACACAGTGGTGCAATAGGGTAAGTCCCGAAATGGGCTTGACAAAAACATGAAAACATGCACACACAACACACTTGCTAAAGCACACGTATGTATGGGGTGCCTGTGCCCCCGTAGCGCGTGTGATGGTGAATAATAGAGCTCTAAGTATTAGGTTCAGAACAGTGGAGATATCCACTTTTGAGCCGCCGGATCCATATTTTTCCCCTGGGCAAACTCGAGCCTTCACCTCCTCCATATTCTCCCTGGATGGCCTGCTACCTATCAATAGGGGCACCGTCCCTCTACGTGACAGTCCAGTGATAAAATGTTTTTCTGCATGTTATTTACGCCGAAGCTACTCTTTCAACCATTATGAATCATAGAAGCCTCAATTCAAATATTGATAAAATAGACGTCAGATACATCTAGTTATAGTACTTGGTCCCGTATACGGAACACTTGATCATGTTCATCCCACAGGTTGATTAAATATCGCAAGAGCTCTGGATGAGCTCGTAGATAGGATAGGAGAAAGTATTTCTTGAGCCTGCAAGCTCTAAGGGCTTCCATGCAGTCTTCATATGCTATGGCCAATACGTCTACCTGGTCATGCTCTCTTTCCTTCCATTGTAGTACCATTTTGCGTGTTTTCCTGCATCACAAGGTCAAAACATCAAATTTGATCCTTAGAGAATTAAAAAATGCAGTAAAATGGCTTTAAATTTGTTAAAATTTCAAACAAGAGTGTGCTCGGCTGTTGGCGCGACTGTTTCTAAAATAGTCGCGCCCATGGGCGTGAGCCTTTGGGGAAAAAGGGCCCATTGGCGTGGGTCCGTGCACAAAACCCGCACCAATGGGCGCAACCCTATTTTTTGAAATTCCCTCCGCAGGGGGCAATAAAACAGGCTAAAGCAAATTTAAAATGGATAAAAATGGAGTAGGAGAGAGGCCTCTTACCTGGAACTGGCGGCGCTCCAAATGGTCACACATATTCGTCGTAATCGTCACCTAAAGATCACACACCAAAACACTATTGTCACTCTCCAAAGAGGTAAAAGTGAAAAGTAATTCTTGTTTTTACCATTTTCACATGTTTATAGCCTTTTTTAACCCTAAATAGGTTTTAAAGTCTTTTTTATGAATAGTTTAATGTATATTTGTGTCGAAAATGGATTTTACACTCGTTTTTGTGCAGCGACAGGTGTTTGTGCGACTTAGGCGATGAAACGAGTTGTATTTTATACTTTTTTCAGACTCGATAAACACACGAAAAAGTAACTATGGAGTCATCTTTCTGCTCTTTCCCGACTCTCTAAACGTGAAAAGAATGTGGATTTATTCCTCTCAACTCATTAAACGTAAATGAGAGGCGGTCGTCTTCAAACCCTTTTCCGACCGTGTAAAGACGAAAAGATTGTCGGACCCTTGTCATTTCAGGTTCGTTAACGGTTATGAAGCGACGTGGTTTCGATCGCTTTTTTACTTTTTCAGGTCGAAATCACTACTCATGAAAAGTACTCCTCGATCGTAATGATCGGGTGGTTCTTTCGAGCTCGAGAGACACAACTTTACGAAAAAGGCCACCCCTGGAGCTTCCTTTTCTGCTGTCTTTTCAAACTCTCTAAACATGAAAAGACTCTGAGTTTTCCCTTGTCAGACTCGTTAAAACTTAATGACATCGGATTCCGTCAAAATGACGCCTTTCAAGCATATGCTATCCCCGTCAAGCTTGTCATCAAAAAATAACCGGCGTACTCGCTAGAAATGGTGGGGAAAATGGAACCACAATTATTGTCGTGTCGGCAGTATGTCGCTCTTGAACATGGCACTTATCTGCATTCGTGTCTGGGTGGGGACATCTCATCTTGTTTTTCACTTGCCTCCATGTGTTTGGGTAATCCTGTTTGACCTCTCATCTGTTCGTTGCCCTATCACCATGACCTCTGATCATTTGATGTCAAATACTGCCAAGTCCACTTTCGTGTCGCCGATATGTTCAAGAGAAGTTGACCTCTGCAGAATAATCAACCTCCCTCTAATACCTCACATAATCATGATTCACAAACATCTTATCCTTCTCTGTCTCATGTCGATGATGTGGGAAACATTATGGCCCACCTTCGATCAGGGTCACTTCCTGTTGACTTCAGCTCTTTATCCAGGAGGTTGACTTAGAGACTCCCTTCAGTTGCCTTGGAGCCTGCATGCCTCAATGGCAGGTTCTTCATGTTCGACACAAGGTTTTCATCATTGGCCTTCGATCAAATGATTCCACGGGTGTTCGACGCCAGCTCACTGATTCACACGCCGTAGATTGTACCTATCGTACCTTGAGGGCCATTATCATTATTGGTGGTACCTCTCGTGTCTGTTAACAGTTTTCATCATTGACTAGTAATCAGACGATGTTCCTGCATGTTCGACTTCAACTCCCATATTCGCATGCTTGAAATTGTACTTTGTTCGGGTCGAGATGGAGCGCAAGACCCTGGATTTTGTCTGTTGAGATCCAGGTTGCGATTTTGTGGATTATTATGATCATTACATGACTCATTCACTGGATGGTTGCGACCATGCCTGAGTCTGTTTATCGATCCTTACTGGATGGCTGCGCCCATACCTTGGATCTAGATTGTTATGTACTCTTCTATGGATGGCTGCACCCATACCACATATATCATGTACTTGAGATATCATTTGTACTTCTTCATGCAGGTTCTCTGGCGGCAGTGTTTTCAGTTGGCCATGTTCTTGTAAAGAATTTCACCCCTCTCTCTCTCGAGCCTCATGCTTTAGGGGGCATCTGTTACATAGCAATTTGTCACCATCCCTGTTACCCCTTCTCCCGTACCTTGGAGGACTTATTTTGGGACCTGTGAGAAGTGACATGACCTGGAAACACTTGCATTGTATTCCCCTAGACATGAACTTCATATGCCTTGAAGACACCTTCTGCAAAATACCCATAAAAATAGCCATTTTTCCATTGGCGTAGTTTCACTGTGTATCACTCGCGCCAATGGGGGAAATCCTCCAAAGGGGGCGCGCCAGCTGGCGCTCTGTCTCAGAGTCGCACTCGTGCTAGCCTAGTTGGGTAAAGTTTTTAACAAACAAACTTCTGAAGGTTCTTCCTAACCCATTCATGAATTGAATCTATATTGAGTTGGTTTAGTTTGGCTTCGAATCTCCATAGGAGGGAAGTAGTTCTCCACCTCTCATGGAAGCTTCTTAGTGATAAAGCCAATCCCAAGAATAGTGTGGATGATCCTAACTCCTTCCCCTCTATCTATAAAAGCTTGTCCTTTTGTCTTTGACAAGCTAGTTCCAAGTTCCAGTTTTGATGTCCCAAAGTCTGAGAATTGCTAAGTTCATGCTGCAAGAAGCCTTCTTCATTCCCATAAGGCTAAATCTAAAGTGAGGAAATTCTTGTCCAAGTAACCAAGGAGAGAGAGGCTTGTTCCCCATTTCCAACAAGCTTTGCAAGGCATGTGTTGTTGATCACCCAGCCAAAGGAGGATTTGATGTCAGAACTATGGTTGTATTCTTCTTTGTTTATCAATAATAGATGACTATCATTATGGTTCCACTCTTATTGTCTTTTGTAATGATGATTGAGTTATATCCTTTCTGACTGATATATAGTTGCATCTATTGGATTTTATTGCTTGTGTTTGTTTCGTTCTTTGCATTGTAGGTGTCCATTCACGAGGATTGTGGGGATATATATGATCCGACCAGAGCAAAGGAATGGAGCGTCGACTCTCTACAAGTACTTAGCGTTGGAATCCAGGTAGGCCCTCATCATTGGTCTTTGATTTGCAATTAGGAACCTGCGTGTTAGTGTTGTTTGATTGTTGCTAGACCCCATTTGGGCTAGTAGGGATCGCCTCTGTCTGCAGAGGGGATTTACCTCCACAACATATCCCATACTTTGGTAAATATTTCTTGCTATATAATTTTTCTTATGACACCTCTCTAGATGTTGTACTTACCTAGAAGGACAAGTTGAACAATGAATGACCTATCTCCTTCATGAGCATAAGTCTGCAAGGACCAAAGATTAATTACCCTGCCATGGACAAATAAGCTTATGTAATGTACAAGGTAGTAAATAACTTCAGACCTTATATGTTAAAGAATCATTGTGTTATCTTTGTTCCACACCCAACAATTAGATCACTACTTTTTCAGCAAGAGTTGGGTGAAAGGAGGGTGAATTGGATGATCAGGCTACAGGATTATGATCTTGACATCAATCCAATTCACACAATCAAGGGTCATGGTATTTTCCAATTAGCAGTAGGGGCAATAAATGCTAAAGAGGAAGAAGAAGAACTCACAGGATGGAAGTAAGAGATTGAAATGTACAATGTTGAGCGAGCCTCCCCCACTACAAACATAAAATCCTGGTACATAGATGTGTGCCAATACCTCGGGCATGGCACAATTCCCTCTCACTTCTCTACACGAAAGAAGAGGGCACTCTGACTTAAAGCATTATCATATCAATTGGTGCATGGGGTATTGTTCAGGAAGCACCACAATGGAGTACTGCTCAGGTGTTTGGAGGTGCACAATTTAGAAAAGGTATTGTGTGATCTCCATGATAGACCAGCCAGGGGACACTTTGCACGAAACACTACAACACATAAGGTTATGCAGGCTGACTTTTACTGGCCTACACTATTCAAATATGCTCATGCCTATGCTCGCAAGTGTCTGGTCTATCAAAGGTGTGCTAGCAGAAATCAGAAGTCAACAGCCCCACCGCAGCCAGTTGTAGTGGAAGAACCTTTTCAACAGTGGGGCTTGGATATCATTGGGGAAATATTCCCACACTCATTAAAGAAACACCACTACATTCTAACCGCTACCAACTATTTCACACAGTGGACAAAGGCAATTTCGTTAAAACAGGTGAACGATTAGGAAGTCATCAACTTTCTACAATAGAACATCATTTCTAGGTTCAATGTTCCTGCGTCACTTGTTTTCAACAATGAAACCTATTTTTCACTGTTAAATCCTTATGATTTTGCATTGGAAAATGGTATAATATTGAAACACTAATCTGATTATTATCTACAGGGGAATGGTCTTGCTGAATCCATGACTAAGAACCTTATCCCTATCATAAAAAAGACCATATTATCTGAACAACGAAACTGGAAATCTACTTTGGTGAATTCCTTATGGGCTGATCGAGTCATGCTTAAACCTTCTCTGAACGCCTCCCCTTACTTCCTGGTGTATGGAAAATAATTCATTCTCTTGTCAAACATCTAGTTTCCCACTCTGTAATTGTCCCAAGAGTCCCAAGGCAAGCCATGTATTTTAGTTCAACGTAGGATGGACACTTTGCACAAGTTATAGGAATAAACATTGAAAGCCAAAGATTTTTCTTTTACTTCACCAGATTTGTATCAAGAGGTTTGATAGAAAGTCTACAGGGGAAAATAGCTTTAGTGTGGGTGACTTAGTCTTAAAGTGGGATAAATCTCACGAGGATAAAGGAAAACACACTAAGTTCTAGTCCCTGTGGATTGGACCATACATAGTACATGAGAAGTTTGGCCAACACACATATCATCTTAATTCACTTGATAGGAAGACTGGCTCTCTCTCTGTCAGTGGACAAGACTTAAAGCAATATTTTTAGTCAAGATATGGGGTTGCACCCTGCACTATGTACATAGTCTTTTGTTGTTTTTGTTTGTTTATTTGCTTGAATTTTGTGTTGTTTTTGTCATATGAATAAGTGTTGTGCCTAATTGCATTGTCACTTCTAAGTGTGTGTGGTTGAAATCTAAATTGTGTGTTGGTTACATATTTTGGTTGATGAAGTTCTGACATAAAATACAATCCGTCCGTTAGGAGATTTTTGGTCCAAACATGAACCCATGGCTAGTCTGAAAACCTCATGCCTATACTCCTTCTTTCTGCCGGTGTTATAAAGATTATCCAATTAGTAGAAATAGAGAAGCGGAAAATGTAAACAAGCAAACCAAAATCATAAGTCTCTATATGATTCTCTAAAGTAACAACCTCTTCTGCTCTCAATAAGTCGGGATCCCTCTTCCACCCCAAAATAAATAAGTGTCAATGCACAATTATCTTTAAATAAATAAATAAAGGTGAAAGAATAGAAAGGATTCCTATGGAGAGAGGTGAAGTAAGAAACTATGTCAGAGTATTTTCTAGGCTCACTGGTAGCAAAGTAATGTTTGTGTTCTTGTGTAACTCCACTAGGGTACTATCCAGGCCTGCTGGCAGCGGAGCTCAAAACATTGTGATTATTCTTAATCTTATGTTGTGTTTAACTTAGAAGGTATGGGGAGAAACATGTTTTCCCATGGGGTAAGTGGGAAGGCCAAAATGATCTGAATGACGAATCAATACTCCCTGAGGAACTAAGGCCATGCCTAGAAGAAACTAACCAAGATAGAGAAGCTAGAGTTCAACTAGTGTGTCGCCAAGTGTTGTAGCTAGTGTAACACCCTACAAATTTTTTGCTAAACTCAAATTTCGGAGCCTTCCTTGGTCTTTTCCTTGATTGGTGGAAACACTCAAGCTCATTCCATGAGCTTTCTCGAAGTTATTTGCCCCCTTTTACTTGTTGGATTAACTGTCATTTTTTGGCATGTTTGATTGTTATGTAATGTTTATGAGCTGTTTTTGGTGGTTTCGAAGGTCTTTGTTTGTGTATGAGTTTTCCTAACCATGTAAACTTTCATCACACTCATATACAAAGTCTTGAGTGTTGTTGCATAAGTATCGCACGGTTGTCCCAAAGTCTATCTTAAGTGTCACACTTGTCACCTCTTTTCATGAGGCAGTCACACACAAGGGAATGGTTTGTTTGTTTATTCTGATGATCTATGTTTCTGTGTCATCAAAGTATGCTATGTGTGTGATCATAGTTCAAGTTCATCATAAGTCCATCTCCCTTCTCGCACTTAGCCATTTCTGGAAAATTTTCCTGACCGTGCAACTTAGCTTCATCGGGTCCTCACTAAGCTATGCACTAGTAGGATCAACCCTCATTAATGTGACCTTGCTACCTGGAACTATGCAATGCATAGTCACTATCCTCCATGGTTGTGGTTCTGTGCAATCCCAAGGTCCAACAACCTTCCTTGACCCCTAGAATTACATAGTTGTGCCTCCCAGCCTTCCTTGAACTGTGCACTTCACACCTTTAACCCTCAATAATTTACCTTGCCTATTGGAACTACGTAATGTGGAGAGAGTCCAACCTCCCTTGGCCAAGAAAACTGCACAGATGCTTCCTCTATTGCCCTCCACTCAGCAAGAATTCACTGTCTCCAGAAACTGTGCAAATCTGTCCTTTAGGCCTCTCTGCTGCCCAGTCCCCCTTACCTCTTGAAACTACATAGTTGGTCCTCCCAGGGCCCTATCCTGTAGAATCCATTGCCTGATTGAATTTCACAATTATGTTCCTTAGTGGGCACTGCACAATTTTTCTCCTCTGTGAGGATTGTGCAAAAAGTTCCATAGACAAGCTTGAGTTCTGCTCTGCGTAGTTATGATCAATATCTCTCCCTATTAGTTGGAACTATGTAATTTGTAGTCACTAAGCCCTTACTACCTATCTATGACTTGTCCTGGCTTGGTTCATGGATAATAATGCATCATCTAAGACTAGGGATTTTTCAGATTGATGTCATCCCGTCATGAGTGAATTTCAGGAACATGTACACTATGAAGTCATGGCGAGATGATGAAGAAGGATAAGAAAGAGGGAAGCATGCAAAAATAATCACTTGTAGTTGAACTTACGAGTGGACCTATCAAGAGCAAGCAAAGGGACACAAAATTTTAACCATCTTCCAAGACCGAAGATCATTGAAGACTCTACATCACAAAGTTATGCGGAGGAGAAGAGAAAACCTATCCAAGAACACATCTAGCACTTAGCAACAACAGTGACTTGACATAGCCACATCATCAAGTGAGTCCATGTCAGCACTATCATTTCAATTCATGTCATAAGTTTTTATATGTCACATCAGTAGTGTGGACCATGTATATGGTAAATCAAATGTATTGTAAAGTGGAAGTCCAAAGGACACACATGAATATGAAGAGTCATGTAAGTTAAAAATTCAGAGGAAGTTGAACAGTCATGAGGGTAGTCAAAGAGTCACAAGGGGAAGCATCACCCTTGGTTATATGTACCCCCTCAATGTATGAGAAAAAGACGTTCACCTTGGCTCCTCCCGCAAAGCATTAGAGAGATTAGCTAGTTCTTTGAGGAGCAAGGAGTGGCTCCAACGTCCCAATTTTAGGGCTAGTGATGTACAATGTAAATATGTTGATCCAGGTGGATATTGGTGGCCACCTGCCAAGTCCACCTGGACCCCCACCTCAAAATTTTCAGTTTCCTTAATTATAGTGCAGTTTACTATTTTTAGCAGTTTTTCAGGGCCTGAACTTCCGGAGCCGTTTTGAGGCCCTAAACGACGTTTTTTGGGGAATCTTGCTACGTGATTTTTTAGATAAAAAATCATCTTTCCCATCGTAGTCCTCGGAGAGATCTTTCCAACGGGCTATCATGCGCGTAAAACGAAGATCGTATGCCAAAGTTACGACCCCGGGAAGTTGATGTACCAAATTACCCAAACGGGGGTACCAATTTACCCAAACGGGGCCCATAGTTTGGCGTTTCATCTTCTAGGGTTAGGTTTTGGAATGTGAAGGGTTTTTTTCCATTGTTTCTCAACAATAAATAGGCCTTCGAGCCTCATTGTAACACAGTTTGAAGGCATGTAGCCACACATCTCTCCTCAGAGATAAGCTATCTTAGCCCTAGCTGGTTTATTTCTATTTCCGGTTGTAAGCATATTTCAGTATTTTCCATTAATGAAATGAAGTATTATTTCCGCTGCATCTTTGTGTATATGGTTATCTCTGTATTTTATTGTGCTCCTGTTTAAATCCGGATCAGTGGTATCAGAGCGGTCTGCTTTTTTTCTGTTTTTCTTTGCATGTCCCCAACGAGGTCAGGATATAGGGAGTTAGGGCTTGAACTGGTCGAACCTTTGCAAGACCAGCCTCGCAAATCTCGACGACCTCCCATGGCGGATGAGAAGAAAGACGAGGGGGCAGGAGATCCTATCAAAATCTTGCTCGAAGAAGCACTCGAGCGGCAGAGGAACGCGATGATGGATAACTTTGCACAGATCCTTCAACAACTACCCAAAAGTGACACATCGGCTTCCAATAGCTACTCTGGAAATGCCACACCCTTCAAGGTACAAGTTAATTTTTAAATCCCCATATTCGAGGGTCAGATAGATGCAGATGCCGTAGATAAATGGTTAAATTTGCTAGAAGGACATTTTTCTGTTCAGGAATTTTCAAGTCGAGAAAAGATTGTTTTCGCTCTTCTCAAAGAAGCCCCCCACGTCAAGGACTGGTGGGAAACCTACTGCGAGCAGAAGGATGAAACTACAGGCTCGCTATTTTCAGTGGCACCCACCTGGAATTCATTCCGAGATGCCATTAAGGAGAAATACTACCCTGTTGGAAGCTATGAGGATGAATACATAAAGTGGACCACGCTGCGGCAGGGAAGGGATCAAGATGTGCCGGAGTTCACCAGTCTTTTCCATACCCTTCGCACGAAGTTGGGTATCAAGGATTCGGAGAAGCATTTGATACTCAAATACCATGGCTGCCTACACAAGTACATCCAGGAAGAAATGGAATTCCTAAACATCTCCTTGCTCGGCATAGCATATCGATATGCCGTCAAGATCGAGCAGAAGTTTAAACAAAAGAAGCGAGACTTTGGATCTGCGAATCCAAAGCAAGGGAAAGGTGCCCC
>APFE030339739.1:330833-349087 GCA_000404065.3 Pinus taeda
GAGGCATGTAGCCACACATCTCTTCTCAGAGATAAGCTACCATCGCCCTAGCTGGTTTATTTCTATTTCCGGTTGTATGCATATTTCAGTATTTTCCATTAATGAAATGAAGTATTATTTCCGCTGCATCTTTGTGTATATGGTTATCTCTGTATTTTATTGCGTTCCTGTTTAAATCTGGATCATATGTATCTTGGAACTTTTTCTTAATAATAGAAGCCTTTTAAGGCTAGCACGTTCTTCATGCATGGACTATGAATGTTTGGAAGACTATTTTGTGGATGTTTGTATTTCGTGTTTTATTTCACATGTACTAAGATAGTTGAACTATTTCAATTTATTTAGTGCTTATTTTTATTGACAATGTGTTGTAATAGTTGTTATCGTTGTCACATGCTTTTGGACTATCCTGCGAGATACTAGACAAATCGTTCCTTTTTTTTTGGTTGTAACAATCGTCACATCTGCTATGGATTATCCCACTAGATGTTAGATGTATATTTCCTTCTTTGTTCGTTGTAACGATTGTCACATATGTTGTTGACTATTATGATGGATGTTAGGCAGGTTCTCCTAGTTCATGTGTGTCTCTTTCTAGGTGGTACTATTACCTCTCATTTATAGGCTCACTTTTATTTCCCCCTTTGTAGTCAAAGAACATCAACAAAATTTCACTGCACACTCGCTAGGCAAACTCCCCTTTATTTTTGAAGATACCCTTGCATCACTCTCTTGTGAGGATATTTAGAACTAAGGAAAATATTTAAGGATTTCACAACCAGACCTTTCTATCGGATGGGACACCTACACCAAATGATGTGAGGTCTAATTGGGACTTCATATTGGGGAGATCTTCTGAATGTTGGCAGGTCCAACACTGTTAACACATCCCTTTGATTCTAGGAAGCTAGCGGCCAAATTTTCATCCCTACATCTATCCATTTGCACAAAAGAATGATATTGGAAATATTATTCAGGAGCTACTAGAAGTAGACGTTATTCATCCCAACACTAGCACGTATTCATCCCTAGTGGCCATGGTCTTGAAGAAATATGGGGAGTGGTGCATGTGTCCGGACTTTAGGGCCCTCAAAAAGCTCATATTTAAGGATAAGTTTCCCATTCCAATAATCAATGATCTTCTTGATTAACACCATGCCACCCAATTTGTTATGAAGTTGGATCTTTGTTTGGGATATCACCAAATTAGAATGAAGGAAATAGACATTACCAAGGCAACTTTCAGAACCCATTAATGTCAATATCAATTTTTCTTTATGCCCTTTGGTCTCTATAATGCATTTTGCACCTTTCAAAGTCTCATGAATCACCTTCTCAATCCATATCTCATAAAGCTTGTACTGGTATTTTTTTGATGATATTCTCATCTATAGTAAAACATGGGAAACACATCTTCAACATGTTGACAATATATTGCACCTTTTGAAGGATAATAAATTATTTGTTAAATTGTCCATTTGTTCTTTGGAACGGAGGAGGTGGAGTAATTGGGACATATTGTGGGCTACAAATACATTAAGGTGGATCAACAAAATATTTAGGAAATGCAAGATTGGCCATAATCTAGGATCTTGAAGAGTCTACAAGGATTTTTGGGCCTCACGAGCTACTATCACAAATTTGTCAAAAATTATGCACGCATCGCCAAACCCTTAATGAATCTTCTAAAAAAAATGCACTTATATGGAAAAATGCAGCTTAACAAGATTTCCTCACTCTTAAACAAGCCATGTGCTCCACCCCTATGTTGGCCCTCCCAGATTTCACCAAACCATTTGCTATTGAATGTGATGCCTCAAGAACTAGCAATGGAGTAGTCTTAACATAAGAAGGTCGACCACTAGTATTCAAAAGACAACAATTAAGTGGAAATAATTTGTGCCAATCTACTTATGAGAAGGAGATGATGGCCATCCTCATGCAGTAAACACTTGGCGACCATACTTGCTCGAGAGACATTTCCGGATCAAAACTGACTATCATAGTTTGAAGTATTTTTTGGATGAACACTTATCCTCTCTGTAACAAAATAAATGGATTACTAAAATTTTGGGCTATGACTATGAGATATTCTATAAGAAGGGTAGAGAAAATGTTGTGTCTGATTTCTTTTCTAGACAATTTGAGAAGGATGGTGCCCTCTTATCCCTATTTTTTCCCATACCATATTAGTTTGGGAGGCACACAATGAATGGTTTACTCATCCATCTCTACAAAAGGTTACAAGAGGATATTAACCCCCTTGTTATCACTGAAAAGATTTTAAAGCAAAGGTAAAATCATGAGAGTTGAATTTTTGACTCTAAGCTGTGTTTTTAAATCACACAGCAATTTCGTAGCGCGCTATGAAACTGCTGTAGCTGCATATTGTGATTTTAATGGAAAGCATTGCCGAAGAACCTAAAGATGAAAGAACAGGTACAGTTGTGGTTAATTCTGCTTCTCATAATTACAGAAGGGCTGCAATGTCAGAAGATGATAAAGGATGGCCTCCATGTTGTCTGATCAATCTGAAGAACTAATGAAGCTACACCAGGAAAAGGAAGAGGAAGTTGCTGATAGTGAGCAGGGTGAGAACTGGTTTTCTCTTACAACAGCGCAGAGGATTTGTGACATGTTTCTTGAATTGGATAAAGACATGAATGGGACATTGAGCAAGCAAGAGCTTCGCAAGTATGCTGATGGAACCCTCGACTGCAGCTTATTCATCTCACCCTTCCACTGGCACTGATTTGAGAAGTCTAAATGAGATCTCCAGCGAAAGACGGAATTTGTATTGCCTCTGTTACACAAGATGGTATAAATCAAAGTGCACATGGTGTGAACAGCTACATATTTCCCTATCCGAGAAATTCTAGAAAGCTGCCAATCCCCTCGAGCAAAATAAATCCATACAGATTGATTATCATTCTTCAGCTTGTAGTTCTGGGCTTCTTTTCCAATATCGAATTCTTCATCCTGTCAAAGATGTATACGCGTTGTGGTTGACTTCAGTCATCTGTGAAATATGGTTTGCACTTTCTTGGATCCTTGATCAGTTTCCAAAATGGCTTCCCATTGAACGCGAAACATATCTAGACAGATTATCATTGAGGTATGAAAAGGAGGGTCAACCTTCTCGTCTTGCTGCGGTTGATCTATTTGTCAGTACTGTTGATCCATTGAAGGAACCTCCTTTACAAACACTGTGTTATCTATCCTTGCAGTGGATTATCCTGTAGACAAAGTTTTCTGTTATGTTTCAGATGATGGTGCAGCCATGCTAACATTTGAAGCCCTATCTGAAACTTCAGAGTTTGCAAAGAAGTGGGTTCCTTTCTGCAAAAAGTTTAACATTGAGCCCCGTGCACCAGAATGGTACTTTGTTCAGAAGATAGACTATCTCAAGGACAAAGTACAACCTTCCTTTGTGAAAGAACGGAGGGCAATGAAGAGAGAGTATGAAGAATTCAAGGTTCGTATTAATGCTTTGGTAGCGAAAGCACAGAAGGTTCCAGATGAAGGCTGGACAATGCAGGATGGAACTCCTTGACCTAGAAACAATGTGCGGGACCATCCAGGAATGATTCAGGTATTTTTTGGGTCATAGTGGTGGGCACGACACTGATGGGAATGAACTGCCAGGCCTGGATTAAATCACCATAGGCTGGTGCAATGAATTCTTTGATGCGGGTGTCAGCAGTTTTGACAAATGCTCCATATCTTTTAAATGTGGATTGTGATCATTATATAAACAACAGTAAAACAATTCGTGAATCAATGTGTTTCATGATGGATCACACATTGGGGAAGAAGGTCTGCTATGTGCAGTTTCCCTCAGAGGTTTGATGGTATTGATTGGCATGATAAATATGCCAATCGCAATACTGTATTCTTTGATATAAAAATGAAAGGGGAAAAGAAAAGAAGGAAAAAGATCAAGTAATAGCAGATGGCCGACCTCCGCCAACACTGAGTGTCAGTGATGATGTTCATCATTTGAATATGACTGACATGCGATATGTCCATGAACAGGTATGCACTAGTGTTTCTTCAGAGTCAGGAAATATAATAAGAGCTACGTCAGTGGAATGATCTATATGGTGAAGGAGGTTCAAGGCGGAAAAGGAACACCAGAACTGGCGCGCTGCTCAAAGCAACTATGAGAGGCAGGTCATTCTACAGGGAGAAACAATTCAAGGATTGGGTAAAACCTCTAAATCATTGGCAGCATATATTGATTCTAGGAACTATGATACGAGTTCTTCCTCACCTAAATAAGGAGTGAATATCAGACAAGACGCAGTTTTCTTATGATAGTCCTAAGCGACAAAGGCTAAATGAGCCAATGATGCACCGACCTGATGGTCGTCTTCAACCTGTGACCTGGCACGATACTCCTGAGGTTATTTCAGAAGTTATCCAGCAAGTAAAGCCAGAATGAAATGGTTGCAATTGCCAGGAAACTCCCTGATGTTAATCTATAATGGCTTTGAAAGGTTATATGAACAGAATGAGGTCACATCAATGGCGAATGCAGGAATAAGGAAAGCTGTCAGAACAAGACACGCAAAAGTTGTTTCTGTTGGCCCTCCTACAGACATAGCTTATGAACATCAGTATTTAGGCATTGGACCAGAAGCACTTATACAGATAGCTAAAGGCAGGCATCCGTTTTGTTCAACTTTGGCTTCTACAAAATATCCTGTGCTAATTGTTGAGACTGATATTTTCAAACGGAAATATAAAGATGCTATTATGGCTGCAGTTGATATTATTGCCAAGCATGCCAAAGTTATTAGGAAAGAATGGAATGGTTCAATATTCTCTTACTGAATGCTGCTCAAACTGGGGGCCTAGATCTCGGTTTTTATCCCTGGTTCTGATTCAAAGATTGGCATTGAAAATGCAAAATTTGTTTACTTGCTAGGAACATAGGACATTCAGGTTGACAAAGTCTCCAAGGATGCAATTGTAGTTTATCAAAGGCACCATGGCGATGAAAGGTGAACATCTACAAAGTATGCGCGACATCAGTTGAAACTATTAAGATTTAACCAAGTCAAGACAGGTGGAAAAAGTATGGATTTTGGTCCGACTTTTAAAATCGTTGTCATAAAATGAACACCTTTACCACGATCCAAAATATGTAAAGACAGCTTGAAGGAGTTTTGCTTTTGAAGATAAAGGAGGTGGACAGCACATCGAAAACAAGGCCATCTGTCACATTTTAGAAAATTCATGATCAAGGACCTGTTTCTGTGGATTCGAAAGTTATAAAGTCCGATAAACCAGAGTAGCCTCCTATATTTCTGAACAGTGGATAAGATAAAGCGTTCAAGGGCAGCATGGAACATTAAACACCCAGCTCAGCTAAATCTAAAGGATACAGGTGTCAAAGATCAGGAAAGGCATCATACTCACGAGGAGTTAGAATTAGAATTTAAATTGGATTAGGACTCTATGTATTTACTGCATAATACATGATGTATTTAATTAGTTTGTTTAAGAATAGATAAGGTTGTTAGTTAATGATAAAGATCGAGCTCCCCTCATGCTGGAGGAGGAAGCTCCAAGAAGTTAGAGGATGCTGTTATATATAGCTCAATCTTTTATGTAATAGAGGTTGGAGACTTTCATAAAAAAGACTGAGTTCTCATATTGGTGTATGTACAGACTTATTACAGTAATAGTAAAACAGCTGTTGTTTCTTCTCAAGATTCTCAATGGATTATATTGTTCAAATGTGATGGTGTTTTATTTTCTTAATGTTCTTGTACAGCCTTGTTATAACATAATCACTCAGAATTCATTTCTAATGCTCTGACTTCCTGTATGTTTGGCAAGCTGTAGTTTGTGTTAATGTTCTTGTACAACCTTGTTATAACACAATCACTCAGAATTCATATCTTATGCTCTGACTTCCTGTGTGTTTGGCAAGCTGTGGTTTTTGTGAAGTATGTTTGAACAATTAATGCAAAGAGCCTTGACTTTCCATGAAATGACTGTGCTTTTGTTTACTAAGTGTGTGAGACTCCATAGCCCAATGAAGACCAAATTTGATGTGTGTCCAACCAGCTTTATTTCCATAAGTGTGTGAAGAGTTAGCCCTCTGTTGTTGTGATTAATTCTTATCAAAAGTTTGTGAGAGAGCCCTCTCTGACCAAGGAGGCTAATCTTTGGTCTAAAGCCTGGTCTGAAACAGTTGCATAAGATCTCACTAGGTTGCAGCCCTTAGTACATGGTTTTGTGACAACACCCCTAACGGATTATACATGGTAGGAAGATACTCTTCGATATAAGGATCATGTGGTTCTCTCCCCTCACTCCACACTCAAACCCTACATCGTAGCAGAGTTGTACTACTAACCCATTTCATGCCATTCAGGCTTTCAGAAAACTTATGCTCATGCATGTTGCTCCTTCTTTTGGGTCAAGATGAAACAAGACATGCTTACATTTGTGTTGAATGTGACATTTACTAATGCAATAAAGGGGAAATGGTGAAGACACCAGGAACCTTACAACCCTTGTTGCTACTTTCTTCTATATGGATGGATGTCTCCATGGACTTCATTACAGGCCTCCCTAAACCAAGAAAAATGTCATTTATCATGGTGATAGTTGATTGCCTCTCTAAATAAACCCATTTTTGTGCCCTACCACACCCATTAACTCCAACCTTGGTGGCTTAAGTCTTCATGAATCAAATTTTCAAACTACATGACATGCCTACTTTTATTGTGTTTGATCAAGATCCCACCTTCACTAGCAAATTTTGGAAGGATTTATTCAAGCTACATGGCACACAACTCCAAATGAGTACAACATATCACTCCTAAATGGATGGTTAAATTGAAGTAGTAAAAAAATGTTTGGAGACCTACCTGAGGTGCTTTTCTTCGGAAAAACAATATCAATGGGTGTAGTGATTACCTTTAGTAAAATGTTAGTAGAATAATAATTATCATGAACCAACCAAGATGAAACTATATGAGGTGGTGTATGGCCAACTCCCACCTCCACCAACTTCTTATATGCCAGGATATTCCAATGCACAGGAAGTGATTAGTTGCTTTGGAACCACGTTGCTACTCTCTCTCTTTTGAAGGCTAATCTCCATCAAGCTCAAAATCAGATGAAGCAATAGGATGAGAATCATCGCTACGAAAGGTGTTTTCAAGTGGGTGACCAAGTGTTTCCTCGACCCTTTCCTTATAAGAAGACGTCTCTCAAAGAAAAGGGCTTCCAAAAATTATTTCCCAAATTTTATGGACCTTATCCAATGATTCAACATATTGGATCAGTCGCCTACATATTTTCCTTTCCAGCCACTTCAAAAATCCACCTAGTCTTCCATGTCCCTTACCTCAAGAAGTAGTGGAACAATTGCAAGGTTCAAACCATACTACTAGAATTAGACAAGGTTATCTTTGGCTCCAACCAAAATTTGTCCTGGATTCACAAGAATGACATCTTCTTGACGCACTATTAAGGAAGTCCTCATTCATAGGAAAGACGCCTTACTAGAAGATGCGACATGCGAACCGAAAACTATCATGTAACATTTTTTGTAGTGTTAACCTTAAGGAGAAGGTTGAATTTGAAGGGGGAGGGCATGTTAGGGTCCAAACCTAAACCATTTATTAATGTAATAGGCTCAAGGGGCCCCCGTAAGAGTCATTATTAGTTAGTTTAGTAAATAAATCTCATAAGGAATTAAACACATTAGTGATGATTGTAAGTGGTTGGCCCACATTATAAAAAGGGACCACAATTACTTAGCTTAGTTAAGGATGATGAATAAACGGGACATAGATAATAAATAAAGTGGTTACCCCACATTATGTAAGGGACTACAAGTAGTTACGGTTTTGGATCTCATTAAACTATATATAGTCCAATATAACAAGGGAAGTCTCATCTAGTATTGTTGTAATTGAGCTCTGCTCTGTTAGAGGTTTCCCCCTCAAAGAGGCAAGTGAACATTATTTTCTGTTGCTCCTAATAAAATATTTCCATCTTGTCTCACTTATAACATTATTTTTCTAGTATTTTCTGGCATTCTCATGTTATTTGTAGGTTAATAGCGTTACATTCACACATAAACTTTTAACTAAGCTCTATACCATTGCTTTTATTCTTCAATATGTCAATTATGAGTTCCAAATGTTAGTGCTTTTCACTATGCATTAGCCAATTTTGGAGCCCCCCCACACTATGTCTGTACACATTGGTTTTATGTGTACATATAATATTTTTTTTTCTAGTACTTCGCATAGTTAACTTCTTCCGTTTTATTTCTCTCAAATTTTTTTTATATATCAACTCTCTATTCTTTAAGTTTAGATTACATTACATTTTATAATTCGTAGGTTTAGATTACATTTAATTTGATTAATTGTGGTTTTTTTATTCCAATTTATTTGCTTAATTTGTAGTATTATTTCTAATCAAGTTTGAATATGTTTTCATAGAAAGGATTGAATTGGTCTTCATAGTATTGCTATAATATTCTTTCATCCATAGAATTGAACAAACACACCTAAGCATGTGATTCTACCATTAGGGACCACAGTGAATGCAAGATAACAAGCTAACCTTGATCACATTGTTGTTAGGATTACAACAACCCTCTTTTTTTTGTACATAAGGGAAAAAAAAAAAACCAAGAACAAAAATTTTATTGTCTTCCTAAAAAATTCAACAAACTTTCAAAAATTAAACAAAAACATTAAAAATTAGTTTTGTAGGTCGAAGGTCAAAATAATAAAAAATTTCAACAAATTAAAGAATAACTGACCTCCCAACTACCCGACCTCCTGACTAGTAGGTCAGGTCGACTCCCAAATCTCTTTAAATTTTTTATTTTTATTTTTTCGTGCGACTACTTGACCTATGATCAATAACTAACTCTTGTGTAGATAGGGTCGAAAATAATTAAAACCTCAAATAAATAAAAGATCATCCAAGAACCCGAATATATGACTCCCAGAATAAAATAATATTTGTTTAACTCGCTTTACGTGTCTTTTGATTTATTTGATTAAAATGAATTAATTTGAAATTTCATTCATTCATGCTTAACAAATTCATTTTGATATCAATAATAAATTTATATGATGATACTCGATTTACGAAAAGATGGGTGGATTACTCAATGGGAAGTTAATGAACAAATGAATTCACCTGTCCTTTGGTTTTTAATAAAAAATCAGAATTCCCTAGAGAATTTCTCTTGCATGTTGTTTCATTCTTAAACCTGCTTCAGAGAAACTTGAATTGAAGAAATATGATATCAAATTGCAAAAATTGTGTAAGTAGGCATAAACTACAAAAGATCCTTAGTTCAATTTCAAATTTTTATTAACAAAAGCTTACATTTTTTCTATTTCTCTGTTCACAGGCCATAAAATGGGGAAGAAAGGAAAATCGCCATCAACAAAACAACAAGTGGAGCAGATAAGTGAAAATCTCAAAGAAATAGAGAATCCACAGCCAGAAGAGGTCAACCTCAACTCATTCCTCATCTCCAACTCTAGTTACAAAACCAAGAAGCAGGTATGATGAGATGGGAGGATATTTTTTATTTATTTGAAGATAGAGGGTGGTTAAAGAATGCAAGTGTTATAGACATATTTGGGCACTGCAACCCCAATCTCATATGTCCATAAACTAATGGCTTCTAAGCCCCTAAAAGTATTGTTTCATACCCTAAAGGAGCAAGGTCAGTTGATTACATCATCTCCCAGGAGTTCTCCCCGAAAAACTACTCAGAACTAGTCAAAATAGGACCATATAGATTGCTCAGTGCTAAGGGTGTGATGCATCTCACCTGACACATGCAAAAAGTGTGATGCATACTAAAAATCCCTTCTGTAGGGTGCGATGAGTGAGAGTACACAAATGGCAGAGGTAGTTGGCTAGGTGGAAACCCAGAGAATCTTCTAGAAACTGCCCATTTGACACTTGCCTCTCTGAATTCACCCAGGGATGAGTAAGATATCATGAAATATCCAAGTGGAACCAAGAACTATCAGAGAGATGACACTAATAAAAATCCCAAAAGCTGACTCACCCACCTGCAAACATCTATATATGGATCCCTCATCCTAGAGATCTAGAGGCTGGAATTTTGTATCTTGTAAGGAAGTGTTGTTGGTTTCTCTATGGCACATCATAGTGTTGGGTGATCTAGCTTTTCCTGAGGTGAAGAGGGCTTTCATGTTGGAAGGATGGTGTTGGGTCAGATCAATGGGTTGTAATCCTCTCTTCTACTAATTCTATCAATAAAGCTATTTGAGTTTTCCTCCATATTCTTGTATATCTCTAAATTTTGTGTTGATATATGCATTTGTATGGTTAATATATATCTGATCCTATATTGTTTATGGTTATAGATCTCTATGCTTTGATGGTATTATGCTGCTTTGAATCTACAGGTGTTCTTTGAAGCGGGACAAGTAAGCAGTAAAGATCTGTCAAAGGGGAGAGGAAATAAGCAAGGAGACAAGAAAAAGATTGAGGTTGGTATTCTCTCCTTCTTTCTCATCTATTTCTCATAAAGGAAAACACAAGTGACTTTAGTTTGTTTGTTTCTAAGACAACTACCCGTCTTAGTGGGACTTGCAGCTCTGAATGGACACTAGTTTTCCCAATAACAAAATAGAAACTCCGCTAGGGATCGAATAGCTTGTTTGCTTGCTTCTATTTGTTTGATTTATAAACTACAGATGGAGCCTGAAGTTAAGCCAGCTAGCCTTCGAACTGCATTTGCTATGCAAGTGCAAAGTAGATCAACGCTGCTTCAATCAATCTTTGGGTTTGTTTATGAACTGAACAATTGACTTGCAAACATCCTAAGTGCCTTGATGGTAGCTCAAGTAACCTCATTAGATCAACCCCTATACTTTGTGTTTACTGCCTATCATTAGCGCAGCCTAAACCCATGAACTCAGCTGCAAACTGTGAGCAAAAACCAAGCTCAGTCTCATTCTTGGACCATCGCACTATCTCCCATTGGTAGTCTAGATGCATCGTACCTCCCATGTGTTGTAGGTGAGATGCATCCCTGTTTCCCTGTGTTACAGGTGCGATGATCAGATAAGACTATTTTTGCCTCCAGATTTTGGCTTTTTTTCTTAATTGTCTTCAGCTTTATTCAGTAGTTTTGCTTTCTTTGATCAGTATATCACTGTTGAAACTCCCTTCCTTTGCATTATTCAGCCTCCATTGATAAAGAATTATGAATGTTTTTATGTATTTTTCATCATTTACAGTTCTCCTTGGCAAACAGTAGCTTAATCGAACTGTCATCTTTTGATTTGAAAGTGTTGCAAGTGTCGTTTTTATCAAAGAAAAGAGTCTTCCTCTTGTTGATAGCCGATTATACATTTTCCATTATATTTGATTTGAATTAATAGTATTTCAAGTCTCGAAAGCAATTTTTGAATTCGAAATCGCAAAGTGTAGTCTTAGTCTTCCTTTCGTTTTTTGAAAAGAAAATTGTTAGTACTGTCGCTTTGAAAAAAATAGTTCAGATCTGTACTTAGCGTTCTTTTTGTCATTCACACATTAAGAAAGCGGAAAAAAATACATGCAGGTGCATTTGCATTTAGACTGCTTGTGGAAATTGATTTAGGATAGTGCATCTTAGTGTGTGCTCTCTGCTCTATGTTGAAAGGATTTTACTTCTCTTTCCTTAGTAGCTAGGATTTTCATTGCAAAAAGAAAGTAAATGACTGTTTATCATCTTAGATTGCATATTTAGGAGTTGTACATCTACATCACGCAGTGAACCTTAAAGGAAAACTTCTTAAGAGAGATCAACTGTAAAATAAATTTCAATGAACATAAAAACACTTTGGAACCTAATGCACAACATCTAGAAGTCTAGGCTACAGACGTATTCCAGCATCGTAAAGCCTGGTAACTATCGCTTTCATCGTAGGTTAGGTGATTCCTCCTCTTTGAGACGACAAGTGCCAGTACAGATTTGTGCTCCCACGTACCATTGAGTATATATTGGGAGACCACAATAGGCTATATCCTTTATCCTTAGGAAGCCGTGTCTGCCACCCTATCGATTCCAATGCATTGAACACAACATTCAGGAAGATTGACTACTGTACCGTGAAAAATATTCTACAGTTTTGCGATTGGTTTGGTAATCCCTCTGTCTAGATTTCCAGAGTAGTCACTGTTATAGCTCTGATACCACTTGTTGTAGATTTAACCCGGAAATAATATGAAAATATAAATAAACCCAAGAATAACAAGATCTGAATAGATAGAAATGCTTCTTTAGTATCAAAACCCTTAAGGTAGGGAAACACCATACATTCACTCCTTAAGGAAGGAGAACACTCCACAAGCCATATGCTTGTACATACAATAATCTTTGACTATATTTCTTGACTCCCCTCCATGTGGAGTCTCTAGCCTCTATATAGGCCTCATACATGCAATACCATGGATTATTACCATGGTTTCCTCATACCATCCACTAATACCATGGGCCCCTTACATTATTATTAACTACTTGTGTCCCTTACATGATATGGGTTAACCACCTTATTTATTACTATGGCCCATCTCATTATTACATTATTACCTTGGGTACCTCCCTTGGTACCCCATATTATCCCCCCTAGGTATATAACATTCCACCCCCCTAAGCATGTTTCGTCCCGAAACATGGGAAGAACACAAATAATAAGATCTACTCAAAAGAGTAGTCCACTGGTACCATGCACGTGCATCTAGCCATCCAAGAGAAAGGTGAACCCTCGATCTCGCTGGTGCCTCGCTCGCTTGATATGGAAGTTGACCGTGGCAGCTCTTCTGTGTTGATGTGTAGTAGGTGGATCTTCGCTCCTCGCTATCCATCATACGGGGGTTGTGACTACTTGGTTTCCATCTTGATGGTTGTCTTGCGGGGTGATGTGGGTGATGATATGTTGAAATTTTAACCCACGATATCTTTTTCTTTAATTCACCCTGCTGTGGTGCCTGTTGTGGTGTCTTCTTTTCCAATATGACTTCAACCATTGAGCCCTCCTTTGATGTATCAGCACCTGTAACCTTTTCTGCTTCAGCCTCTATTTGTGTTTGATTGTCTATCATCACTGGCTCATCATCTAATATGTCAGACCCTCGAACATCTTCTGCTTTAGCCTCCTTGGACTCTACCTGTTTGTTAATGGAAATATCCTGTAATGTAATTTTCTTCTTTTTATGCCAGAGCTTCAGGAATTTCTTCTGTACATTAATATTGATAGTACCTACTGATTCCATTCAAGGGTATCCCAAAACAACATCCATATTATCCATCTCTGAAGTATAAAAATCACCATGCAACACATACTTATCCATAGAAATTTTCAAATCCTTATACACTTGAATATCCTCATCCTCCACCTGTGTGTTTTCAATGTTTTTTGCAGAAACTTGCAATTTTTTTGCCAAATTAACATGGATGAAATTATGCTTGCAACGAGGATTTATAGAAACAATGATCTTCTCTTTTTGAATCAATCCATGAACCTGTAATAAGGAGATACCAACAGAAAATAACCCTTTATGTGTCTCATTCTCCTTTTTCTAGCTCGAGACCATTTATCCAAAAAAAGTTTTTCAAATTCTGCATCTGAAAGTGTGATCAATTGCAGTTTGTCAAATGATGAACTCCATTTTTCAGCCTCATCTCTCATATTAAACAGCATTGGAAGCTTCCAAGTTGTCCCATATGTGGACTTGTATCTTTGTATGAATTCTTCAATAGTAGGACCATCATCTTTTCCTGTAAAATGTAGAGTCGTCATGAAGAGGGTTTTGAGAAAAATTTCTATGACTTAGCGAAAATTTAAAATTGTCACAGTTTCGTCAATATTGCTCAGAATCCTTATTATGACCTGTTTTCAGAAATGGAACAATCATTCTGCATCTGCCCATGTGATAGAAATCCTAATCCAGGCACTAGAATTCCTAGATCTGCGCTGTTACTCTCCCGCTGTCACCCAAAATTTATGAAAAAAGAGTTGATTTTAAATCAGCGATATCTCCCTCATCCGGACTCTGATTCGATTGATTTTTTTTGAAATTAGGTGTTTTTTCACAAAAATTCCAGATCTACAATTAGATCTTGCAGATCTTGCACCAGGACGTCTAGATCTATGCCGTAAACTCGCTGCCCTAAAAAATTATCTGCAACCCCACTGATTTTTAGGTTAGCGATATCTCCTTCATCCGGACTCCGATTCGACCGATTTTTTTTTGGGAATCGGGTATTTTTTTACATAGAATTCAGATCTGCAATTAAATTTTGCAGATCTTGCACCAAAATGTACAGATATGATCTGCAAACTCGCTGCCCCTGAAATCGTGCAAAAAAAATAAAAAAATTCTCCATTGTTTGCCCAAGAAAGTGCTCTAGTACCACTTGTTGTAGATCTAACCCGGAAATATTATAGATCTAATATGAAAATATAAGATAATGCAAATAAACCCAGAAATAATATGAAATGTTTCTTTATTATCCAACCCTTAAGGTAGGGCAACACCATACATTCACTCCTTAGGGAAGGAGAACACTCCACAAGCCATATGCTTGTTCATACAATAATCCTTGAAAATATTTCTTGACATCTCCATGTGGAGTCTCTAGTCTCTATATAGGCCTCATACATACAATACCATGGATCATTACCATGGTTCCCTCATACCATCGACTAATACCATGGGCCCATTACATTATTACTAACTACTTGTGGTCCCTTAAATGATATGGGTTAACCACCTTATTTATTACTATGGCCCATCCCATTATTACATTATTACCATGGGTACCTCCCTTGGTACTCCATATTATCCCCCCTAGGTATATAAGATAATGTGATGTTGTACCATTATTTACCATGCTTGACCATGATTGATTTTAAAATCAAGAGAATCTTTCTCATAATGCGACATTAGACACTCGTCGACACATGATTGACAATGGTTCATGATGGTTGATTTTCATATTGAGGCAATATGTGTCAGAATGTGACGTTGGAAAAACGTTGACCATGGTTGTTACAATGTGACATTGGACAATGAGACAATCTTTGACACAATGTGACCATGATTATTGACCATGGTTGACATGGCTGATTTTCATATTGAGATAATCTTTATCGAAAAGTGACATATAACCATGGTTGGCTATGATTGACCATGGTTGACCTTGATATATATTATAAACTAAAGGGAGTAATAAACCCAAAAGATCTATATTATAAACCGAAGGGAATAATTAACCCAAGGGATTAATACTAAAACACCAAGGGATTATGAACCCAAGCGAATAATATTAAATGCAAGGGACTAATACTATAAACCCAAGGTATACAAACCCTAAGATAAATATTGTAAACACTAAAATAAACATGGTTGCCCGTGATTGATGATGATTGCCTATGATTGAACATGGTTGACCATGATTGATATTATAAAACTAAGGGATCGTTATTATAAACCCAATTGATTAACGATAAAACCCGAAGGGATTATGAATCTAAGGAAATATTATTAAACCCAAAGGACTAATATTATAAACCCAAAGTATATAAACCCTAAGATAAATATTGTAAACACTAAAATAAACATGGTTAACCATGGTTTATTTTCATATAGAAACAATCCTTGTGACAATGTGACACTCAACCACGGTTTTCCATGCTTAACCATGGTTGATTTTCATATCAAGACAATTTTTGTCACAATGTGACATTCGACCATGGTTGAGTGTGATTGACCATGGATGACCATGTCTCACTTTATAAAACTTGGTTGACCATGTTGACCAAGGTTGATAATGATTGGTCATAACTCGCTATGATTATCATATTGAGACAATATTTGTTATAATGTAGCATTGGACCATGGATAAGATAATGATTGATTTTCATATTGAAACAATCTTTGTCACAATGCAACATTGGCCAATTGTTGACACTGATTAACCAAGCTTCAATACAATTGATTTTAATACATGGTTGACCTTCATAGAATAATATTAAACCAAAGGGACTTCTATTATAAAGCCAAGGTATATAAACCCTAGGATAAATAATATAAATGTTAAAATAAACATGGTTGACCATGGTTGACTATGGTTGATTTTCATATTGAGCAATCCTTGACACAATGTGACTTTGGACCATGCTTGACCGTGCTTGGCCCTGATTGATTTTCAAATCGAGAGAATCTTTGCCATGATGTGATATTGAACCTGTTAACACCCAGGTTGTTCCCTATGACTCCCAAGGGAATACGACCGGGGTAACCACTAACCAATCTTTGGACTACAGCTTCTAGCCCAACTGTAATCAGAGAGGGCTCTCTCTGTAAGGTTTGTCTCTGTTCTAGGGAGATTTTAGGCTAGTTATGAGGTAAAAGTTTGTTTGTTTTGTGTTTGGTTGGGAGGATGTTTCTGATAGTTTTGAAATGTTCTCTGCAGGTAAATTAATCCATTGGGCAATGGAATCTGTGGCTGTTGGTTTCTTGAAATCCTGAGTTTGGTGCAACTGGAATTACAGGGCCTTTATATATTTCATGAAACAAACTGTAGATTGTGATAATGAAGTGTGAACAACCAGTGAAAAGCAGTTAAGAATTCTTCACTAAGCTGGGATGTGAGAAAGGGATGTATTCCTCAGGAGCAAACTTGAATTCCTGAAACAATAGATCACTGTGATGATATAGTGTGAAAGGTAGCAATTAGGAATTTACAACTTTCATTACCATAACTGAAGAAAACATTTATAATAGCTTAGATTGAGTTCAGGGTAATCTGTGATTAAATCCTGAGACTATTCTTTTTCCTTGCTATTAGATATTTAAAACATGAGGAACATAAATGATATATGAAAGATAACAAACATATAACAAAGAGTAACAAGAGAAACTTATTGAGTCATGAGATACGCAAGAATCCTGCAACATTCAGTTATTCACCAACAAGACATCAAGAGACACAGAGCTTTGGAACTTCCATCATCCTTTATATTAGTTCTCTGAAAGATTTACAGTAGAAGAGGAGCAGAATAAATATCAAAATATTTCTTACATCCAATGTCCAACCCCTGCTAACAAATGCGAGGGGGGATATATAGAAGTCTATTACAAAATATCTCAGGCATTGAGTCATCTGAGAGGGAAAATATCTTCATTAACTCATATAGAGATTGCAGATGAAAAGTTATTACAATCTTTAATGAACTTTAAAGGCTCTTAACTCCTGTCAGAACAATTTTGACCTTTGGAGCTTACGGAGTCGGTTGAGCACTTTGATATAACTGTTGAATGACGTGTCTGTGCAGTTGTATCTTCCTGTAGCTTCTCGGACTTGTCACCTGTGACTGCTGATGCTGCTGTGGTGGCGGAATACTTGTGCTGAGTTGGCTCAGCCTCTTTCTGCATACCTGCTGATGTGTCTTTATCTTCCTGTGTATGAAAATTTAAATATTTTCAAAAAGCAAAATCACAATTACTGACTTTGATTTAATAGTACTCGTATCAACTCTTCCCACACATCTAGTGCAGGCAACTGATGCTTCAAAATTGACCCCATGGTCTCATCGGCCTCTGTATATTTGTAAAAATGAGGAGGCTCATCAAACAAATGTGTAATCTCATTCATAATAAAAAATAGATTTTCTACCCTGTTGAAGAGGGTCTGCCCTGTTATTGGTCCTGTTTCTGTTGATGAACTGGCTGCCTCTGAGATTTGTTTTAATGCAAAAGTGTTTACTCTCTTAGCATATTTCTCATGTGAGAGTAACTTTCCTGATGGTTCCAGCAGGCTAGGCAGACCTTTGTTTTGTAATGCCAAAAACCTGTTTTGAAACTTGTTGATGTCTGCTTGCATGTCCTAGACTCTTCTTTCCAGGGTCTGGATCAGGTTCCTCAATGTCAGGACCCTCTTTATCAACAAGATGGTCTCTGTCCTATTTCCAATTCCCATTTTAATGAGCTGGGAGCTAGTTCTATAGTTTAGGACATTAATCATTCTAGTGGCAAACTCAGGCATACTGCCTAGAGATGCCCTTGCTCGTTGTATTTCTCTATGTGCTTTTCCAATGAGCGTTATTTGCTCATGGATGGCCTCAATATACTCCCACTGATCTGTGATAGATTGGCCAATATGGCCCTATATGACCCTCTTGAGCTCAGATGTGACTTTGTCTAATGTGAGCTCTTTTTCTAGATCA
>APFE030339739.1:351422-361672 GCA_000404065.3 Pinus taeda
CATCAGTCAGTCTTGGAGGAGGTGAGCTTAAGAATAAAGACATGGCTGGATGGATGAAGAGGTCTATGAACTCATAGTATGTATATGGAGAGTAGGTGCTGAGGTGAAACACTGAGGTCCAGTACACCACTGACCTTGGATTTCCTTCTGCATCTGTTCTCTTAATCTCAAAGGAGAACTTCTCATGTTGATAATACAGGATGAGGTGGTAGATGTAGGAGGTGTATCTGAACACCTTCTCTCTGGACAGGTTCAAAAACTGCTCATGCATCTTATCTGAAATGTATGTGGCATAGTCATAATAGATTGGACTCTTGCCTTGGGAGAACATAGTCATCATTACTATAATAGTTTCATCAATAAATTCCAGTGACTTATACCCCAAAATGGAACTAATCATGTATGCAAGATCTACACCCAGTTGATTGAGGTAGCCATCAAAAATAGGGGGGTGCAGCACATTGTCAGAGTTTGTAATGAACAATTGGTTGAGCTTTAAGATTTGTGCATCTGTTAGTATCTTAGCTCCCTGTGCCTGTTGTTTTCCCATCAACCTTTGGGCCAAACAGTAATTCAGGGGTGTCATCCAACACATCTACATTGTCTTTGCTTTGATTGAGTTGGAGGGACTTCTCAATCTGTTGTTTATAGATGTCATGTTTGGCTAGCTCTGCAAGAGGAATGGCTATTTTCAGTTTGCTGATTTCAGCTTCCAAGTCAAAGGGTTTTTCAAACTGGGCCTTAGTGTTGTGGGTGAGCACCGTTTCCTTATTTGGCAAAGTTTCTTCTTGATCTTGGGGCTTGTGTTTTTCATTCACCTCTTGAGGCCTTTTTCTTGGATTGGGATGTATAGATGATGTAGCTTGTGGATTTTGTGTTTGTTCAGTAACTTCTTCAATAGTTACTTCCTTTGTGAGTGAATCAGTTGTATTCATTGGTTCTGTTACTATGGCAATCTTGGGCTGCAGTCTATTCTTGGTTTTTTCAGGCTGTGTTATGTTTACAGTCCTACTTCTTAGTTTGTACTGTTTATGGACTTCATAGACAACTGTGTCATAGCCCTGTTTGAAATCAAATGATTCACCTGACTTTGTTTGGAATTGTTTACTATCTTCTTCTTCATGATATTCTTGACTTAGGAAGACTTGGTTCTCATCATCAAGACCCATTAGGTGGATATGGGTATCATCCACTTACTCCTCTGATGTGGATGTTTCAGCATAGTTTTCTTGAAATGGAGGTCTTATTTCTGGATCATTATTAGCCTTACCCACATTAGGGTTTTGATTTCTGCTAAAGTTTGGATTCATGTTGGAGTTGTTTGATGGTGCTTCCCATGAAGACTTCCTCTCCACAGATTCTACCCTGTCACCCAACCTCTTCATACCAGAAATTATTGCATCTAATTTCTGGTCAAAGGCTGAGGGTTCCTCTTTAAAGGCAACTCTCTTTTCTAATCTAGCCCTGTTCCTCTTAGCAATCAGGTTTGCCTCAACTGTGACAACAACCTTCTGAGCTTCTTCAAGGGTTTGAGGGGCTCTTTCTTTTAACTGGTAAGCCATATCAGGTTCAAATCCATCAGGGAATTTGTATAAGGCCAAATCAGGGGGTGGTCTTAGGTTTTGGGGTATTGCATTATATACATTATTAAACCTGGCACAGTATTCCAGAACTGTCTCTTGAGGACCTCTCTTAATCATGTCATATTCACCAAGTATATGTAGGGGATCCTTCTTTTTCTCCCACCTGTCTGTGAAGGATTGGTAGAGCTCATCAGGGGTGGTGATGGTATTCGCAGGAAGTGATCTGAACCAAGTTCGAACATCACCTGTTAAGCTTTGGACAAAGATTCTCATCCTCACACTCTCATCATCTATCTCATAGTTTTCAAAATGATCCTGCACTCTTAGCATGCTGAATAGCAGAGTAAGGGCCAGTGGAGTCAAAATATGAGATTTTGGCTTGGTAATCCTGAGGTAGACCCACAGGATTGGCAGGTAATTACAGAGTTGCATATCTCATAGCCATATTCACAACGTTTTGGAGATTGATAGGGACAACTGGGATAAAAGGAACAGCGGGTACCATAGGGGTAATAGGAATGGAAGAATTTTGAGTTTTGGTCAAAGGAATATGTGTGGGGGAAGAGGATGTGGGTGGAGGGCTTTGAGATGTGGATGGAGAACTAGGGGAATTAGGGTTTGAACGAAAAAGTACTTTGATTGGAGTGGAGATGGGGTTAGGGTGAACTGTCTCTGGACTAAGGTCAGCAAGATTATCTGGCCCTTGCTGCTTCTTAGTGAGTTTGGAGATTGTATTAGGATTTTCAAAGATAGTAGCAGGGTTTGGGTCAGGATTAGCCCTAGTGTACCGAAGATTCCTCTTGGGAGCCAGCTTCTGAGCTAGTCCTTTCACATTTTTGAAAAAGATTTGTATAGCAAGGACTGGATAGGAGATTGAAAGGCTATATGTGTCTCCAAATGAGTATAAAGGTTACCTGAATCAACTCTTCCTTGAGGCTGTAAGTGTTGCTACAGAGACATCTTTGAAGGCTTCTTGACTAATATTCAGATTTTAAGTGTAGTTTCAGCAGAGATACTATATTTTCTCAATCCTGAAGAGTCCCCAGCGGAGTCGCCATTTATGTTAGCACCCAGGTTGTTCCCTATGACTCCCAAGGGAATACGGCCGGGGTAACCACTAACCAATCTTTGGACTACAACTTCTAGCCCAGCTGTAATCAGAGAGGGCTCTCTCTGTAAGATTTGTCTCTGTTCTATGGAGTCTTTAGGCTAGTTATGAGGTAAAGGTTTGTTTGTTTTGTGTTTGGTTGGGAGGATGATTTCTGATAGTTTTGAAATGTTCTCTGCAGGTAAACTAATCCATTGGGCAATGGAGTCTGTAGCTGTTGGTTTCTTGAGATCCTGACTTAGTGCAACTGGAATTACAGGGCCTTTATATATTTCATGAAACAAACTGTAAATTGTGATAATGAAGTGTGAACAACTAGTGAAAAGCAGTTAAGAATTCTTCACTAAGCTGGGATGTGAGAAAGGGACATATTCCTCAGGAGAAAAACTTGAATTCCGGAAACAATAGATCACTGTGATGATATAGTGTGAAAGGTAGCAATTAAGAATTACACTTTCATTACCATAACTGAAGAAAACATTTATAATAGCTTAGATTGAGTTCAGGGTAATCTGTGATTAAATCCTGAGACTATTCTTTTTCCTTGCTATTAAATATCTAAAACATGCGAAACATGAATGATATATGAAAGATAACAAACATATAACAAAGAGTAACAAGAAAACTTATTGAGCCATGAGATACGCAGGAATCCTGCAACATTCAGCCATACACTAGCAAGACATCAAGAGACACAGAGCTTTGGAAATTCCATCATCCTTTGTATTAATTCTCCGAAGATTTACAGTAGAAGAGGAGCATAATAGATATCAAAAGATTTCTTACATCCAATGTCCAACCCCTGCTAACAAATGCGAGGGGGAATATATAGAAGTCTATTACAAAATATCTCAGGCATTGAGTCATCTGAGAGGGAAAATATCTTCATTAACTCGTACAGAGTTTGCAGATGAAAAGTTATTACAATCTTTAATGAACTTTAAAGGCTCTTGACTCCTGTCAGAACAATTTTTGACCTTTGGAGCTCGCGGGATTGGTTGAGCGCTTTGATATAACTGTTGAATGACGTGTCTGTGCAGCTGTATCTTTTTGTGGCTTCTCGGCCCTGTCACCTGTGACTGTTGATGCTGTTGTGGTGGCCAAATATTTGTGCTGAGTTGGCTCAGCTTCTTTATGCATACCTGCTGATGTGTCTTTATCTTCCTATGTATGAAAATTAAAATATTTTCAAAAAAGCAAAATTACAATTACTAACTTTGATTTAACAGTAATCATATCAACTCTTCCCACACATCTGGTGCAGGCAACTGATGCTTCAAAATTGACCCCATGGTCTCATCGGCCTCTGTATATTTGTAAAAATGAGGAGTCTCATCAAACAAATGTGTAATCTCATTCATAATAAAAAATAGATTTTCTACCCTGTTGAAGAGGGTCTACCCTGTTATTAGTCCTGTTTCTGTTGATGAACTGGCTGCCTCTGAGATTTGGTTTAATGCAAAAGTGTTTACTCTCTTAGCATATTTCTCATGTGAGAGTAACTTTCCTGATGGTTCCAGCCGGCTAAGCAGACCTCTGTTTTGCAATGCCAAAAACATGTTTTGAAACTTGTTGATGTCTGCTTGCATGTCCTGGACTCTTCTTTCCAGGGTCTGGATCAGGTTCCTCAATGTCAGGACCCTCTTTATCAGCGAGATGGTCTCTGTCCTGTTTCCAATTCCCATTTTAATGAGCTGGGAGCTAGTTCTGTAGTTTAGCACATTAATCATTCTAGTGGCAAACTCAGGCATACTGCCTAGAGATGCCCTTGCTCGTTGTAATTCTCTATGTGCTTTTCCAATGAGCGTTATTTGCTCATGGATGGCCTCAATATACTCCCACTTATCTGTGATAGATTGGCCAATATGGACACATATGACCCTCTTAAGCTCAGATGTGACTTTGTCTAATGTGAGCTCTTTTTCTAGATCAATTATCCTTTTCTTGAGGGCCTTTACCTCCCTCTCTCTTTCTGCCACATTCTGCTTGGACTTGTCGTATTTTTCATTGATTTTTGCCAGACTGTCCTTGGCTTGATTAAGCTCAGACATCTGGGACTCCAAGACCTGAATTTCATTCCTCAGCTTCTGCATGTCTAGGCTTTCAGCCTGCTTCGTTGTTGGTGGTGAGGTGGATGGTTCTGCCTGCTGTACCTGTTGGCTGGGAGGGGCAGTGGTTTGAGGGATTACCTCAAGATTTATTGTTTCTGGAGGTGGCTATGAGGTTTGCCCTACCTCCTTTTGCTGTAATGCTGCCTATAAGGTGGCCTCTGATTCCTGCAGCTTTTCCTGAGTTTGGATGAGCTCTTTGTATAGTGTCATCAGTAGAGCAGCTACATCCTTTTCCTGCCTGAGCTGGGCAACCTCTTCTATTTGAGGGTGAAGAGTTGCTGGGATTTTTAACATCTTTTTTAATGCTGCCATATCGGCATCCCTTAGCTTCAGGATTTCTTGCACAGCCTTCAGATCTTTAGGATCATACCCAAGCTCTATTATAATTTCTTCCAGAGCTTTGATCCTATTGTCCTTGGCTTGAGAGGAAGCCCTTTCCAACTCAAGCTATGCAGCAGTGTTATTCAGGCTATTTTGTAGCCTGTAGTTTACCAGGGTCTTGTCTGCCAATGTGGCATAGACCATCTCACCCGTCTGTTTATGCAACTCTATTGGATCCATTCGGTGGATGTCTTTTGACAGGACCTCCAGGTTGGTCCTGATGTAATCTGCAGCTGATTGTGGTTGCTACACTGTTGGTGTAAAATGGCTCATGATCATTTTTCCTTCATGTGCATCGAATGCAGACATGAGCCTTTGCTGGTTGGTAGGAGCCATATTCAGTAGGTGATTGTAAAGTTGCAGCTTTAGTGGTTCATTTCTTCTTTTGATATCCTTAAACTGCTGCTTAATACTTTTTTCTCCTCCCCTACTTTGTCCTGAGGAACTCACCTCTCCTACTGCTTCCCTGTCTTGCTCTTGTTGTAAAGAGGTGGCCGAGGTCTCCATGCTGGGCAGGCCTGTTCCTGAAGTTTGCCCCATTGGCATCTCTTCTTCAGAGAAGGGATTTAGTCTTTGCCTCTTCTCTGGTGATGCAGTAAGGGGAGTTTCCCTATCTCTTTTCCTATTCACGCCCTCCCTTTGAGGGGTTTGGAGGACAGATGAGTCAATTCTTGAGTCTTGCCTTGGGGTTGCCATCTGTGCTGGTTGCTGCTGGGTGGCCATTGGGGCCTCTACTGTTTGTTCCCCCTGCACCTGTTGGTCCTTTTGCTGCTGTTCCTGTTGGGGTGGCTGGACCTGCCCCTGTTGTGCCTGTGGCTCTTCCATATCCTTATCCTTGCCTTTGCTCTGTGCTTGCCCTGTGGTTTGCACTGCCTATTGATGTGCTGCAGATGATGAGGTAGCTGCTCCTGCTTGAGGATTTGGCAGAGCAAATACCTGTGAAGGATATTCCAAGTCAGCGATTTTCAATAGATGTCTTCTAGCTCTTTCATTCAATTCTTCTTGAGTGACTGGTTCCTCCAGTGTGCCCCTTCTCCATTTTGGTTGATTGGCATATCTTTCAATGTGGGGCAAGCTCACATGTTCATAGTTAGAGAGCTTGTATTTTAACCTTCTTAAGGATATGGGTTGGTTAGGGTCATAGGGCTTCTAATGGAAACTGGTTTTCAGGCCAAGGTATTCTAGCTTTCTGTCAGCTTCTTTCCAGCCTTCCCTTTTGTTCAAGACAAGGTGGCCCAATTGATTTTTCACCTTTAGTTGTGCCTTCTTGCCCTTGCCCACAAAGTGTACCATATCGGTATTGCCAAATTTCCTGAAATATTCTAGGGCAAACAGTCTCATAGGCACATACTTGGGCAATCTGTATGGGTGTAATTCACACAGATATATTCTGATTACAGTGTAGTGTTGGTAAAAGTACCAATCCCCTATGCTGTATACCTTGAATAGCTGCAGAATCCTCTGCATCTCATCAGTCAGTCTTGGAGGAGGTGAGCTTAAGAATAAAGACATGGCTGGATGGATGAAGAGGTCTATGAACTCATAGTATGTATATGGAGAGTAGGTGCTGAGGTGAAACACTGAGGTCTAGTACACCACTGACCTTGGATTGCCTTCTGCATCTGTTCTCTTAATCTCAAAGGAGAACTTCTCATGTTGATAATACAGGATGAAGTGGTAGATGTAGGAGGTGTATCTAAACACTTTCTCTCTGGACAGGTTCAAAAACTGCTCATGCATCTTATCTGAAATGTATGTGGCATAGTCATAATAGATTGGACTCTTGCCTGGGGAGAACATAGTCATCATTACTAGAATAGTTTCATCAATAAATTCCAGTGACTTGTACCCCAAAATGGAACTAATCATGTATGCAAGGTCTACACCCAGTTGATTGAGGTAGCCATCAAAAATAGGAGGGTGCAGCACAGTGTCAGAGTTTGTGATGAACAATTGGTTGAGCTTTAAGATTTGTGCATCTGTTAGTATCTTAGCTCCTTGGTTGATCAAGTCCATTAGAGACAAGGGGACCAATTTCTTCTGGGTCTTGAACTGCAGCATCTCTCTAATGGCCTCGGGGGTGATGTAGAATACCACTGCACATGTAGGGTCAAGCACAGCCCTTTGCATGGGGTCATAGCAAACAACACATAGATGAATCAGGTCAAGGAACTGGTTGACCTGAGGGAGTTTGAATATTGGGAGGAAGGAATCCCAAATGCCTAGTATGTTTGTCCCATCCTTATGTTTGGCCTTAAGCTCATTCAGTAGATGAAGGTGGAACTTACATTTTGATGAGGAGTCCTCTGAGATTTGGTAGTCTAGGTCTGCCAAATCCTGCCACTCCAGCTCTCTCTGAGGGGCATTTAAGGGAGCAACATTGAGGGAAACTGGTGCAACTGGAGTCTCCATGGTTGTTTGGATTCTGATTGGTAAACAAACTTCTGTTTCTTGGGCCGGAAGAGCACTACTTGAGTGAAGAGGAAAATTGAAAATGCAAGGTAACAGGGCAAGTCCATAGCAATTGAAATACTGTTTTGGTTGCTTGAGAAGGCAAGTTATAGTGTCTAACAGACCTTTCTCGGTGATTGAGTGCAGGTTACGGGTTCTAGTTCACGACTGCACGAACGAAGAATGCAGGTTTTTTCTGAAAATTCAGTCTAAAATGGCTCGGCTAGTAAAATTCGACTGTCAATTTTTCAAGAGGGAGCTGGGTATGAGTAGTTTTCTAGTAAATTTTTAAGCGTTTTCTGTGCTTAAAGTGTTTTTAGCATTTACAGAGAAAAACCAGGTTTCAGAGAGGTTTTCACGGACAAATACCTGGTAGATGGATGGCCTGGGTCGGAAAAGCTGGTGGGTAGGCACGCTCACGATCTCCTGGTTGTTTCGAGCAGGTTGGTAGAAATTTCGTCGTGAAACGCATGCAGAGAGCGCAGCAATGTCTTTTGCAAAAAGTGCAAAAAACGCGAAATTTTGACAAAATATGGCTTTTTCGGGTCATTGGCGCCTTTTTTAAATGACGTCAGTAGGTGGGTCCAGGTTGGATGACATCAGCATGACATCATCAGGTGATGTGGTGGCCTATGATCGGTCCACGGGGGCGGTGATGTGGCGGACAGGTGGACCATTGGTGGGCGGGGCACGCGGTCGTGGCACTGACATAGGCAGTAAGAGGACGCTGACATAGGCGGACAGGTGGCACGATATCGGGCTACCTCTTATACGGCGGGGAATCTATCAGAGGGGGCTCCGATGGATTCTGGAGGCGACGCGTGGACCCCACATGACATCAGCGTCTGACAGATATCGGACGATATCTGTTGGACGTCGGGGCCGTTCCGAAATTTACGTCGACCATCGAATTAAAGGAGCTCGATCGGATGGTTATCGGGTCAGCAATCTGCGCGAAGGATACGGTCATCGGGCGGGGATTTAAATAATGATTTTCTTGATATTCACACCCAGCGGGACCCTCAGGGATTTTTAATGTTTTTCATCGGTCCGCTATGTATTTTCATAAATGTGAATAAAACCCGAAACTTAGGAAAATTGGGTTTTTGTGCATTTTTCTTTGTGATGTCGCATATGCATTTAGAACTTAGGATAAATGGTTTTTGATGAAGTTTTTTATGACAAAAGAGGAAATTGGTCCCGACCTTAGGATAAGGCGGGGGAAGTGGGTTTTTTATGCATTTTTCGCTTTTGAGCGGGTATAGGGGTAAAAAGGGGTTTTTCCAAGGTTTTTATGGCAAAATGAAGGATTGAATGGGTAGCATGAGTACTAATGGAGACAGAGAGGTAAGGCTTGGGTTCTTGAGCTTAACCAGGTGTTAATCCAATTCCCTAGTGGTGAACCATATGGCTATAATGCCAAGGAGGGGGTATTTATACAATGCTTAGGATTTATGCACCATGGTGTTATAGTAGTAGGGAAAGGGTAACATAGGGAGTTAAATAATACAAGTTAGAGGTCAATATGGAGGGGGAAGGTGAATGAAGAGTGATATCACTAAGTTTTCTTGAAAACAAATTAGTTTAAAGAGTAGATCAAAATGAAAAGAACTTTACACAAGAAATGTGGCTTCTAAAGGCCATAAGAACCAATATAAAACCTGAATCTCTCTTGTAAACACATCTTGTGAAGGGATGTTAGTAATGAGTGGTGAACAAAGGGAAGAAGGGAAGTTAGACATGCTCCATTGTGTTGTTTTCCTTGTATTTGGTTAGCAAAGTTCCAGCTTGGAAGGAACAGCACTTCTGCAACCCCATCTACCTACCCAACTATTTTGCCTAGCATTTTTTGTTTCTTCTTGGAGGGTGCACTTGGACTTGCAGACCCTTTATGTGCCTTTTCTTTTCCATTGGCTTTTCCTTTGATTTTTCTATCTAGCACTAACCTTATTTCTTCCAAGGCCCCAGATTAAGCAGTTGGGAACCTTAGTTTCTCTGCCTAACTACTGATTTGCCAAGATTAAACAATTTGGATAGATTTCTTTCTCTATTCTACAACAAAAATTGAAACATGGCATGATCCAGATTAGACTGTTGGACCATCCATCAACACTATAACAGGCATGAAGGCATGTACACACCTTGCTTTTCCTTGGAAATATGGGATCTTTGAGTCAGCAAAGTAGAGCATATTTGGCATTTGAATTTGCCAATCATGAAATATGAGACCTATTGGTATAGGTATCCAACAGTGGCTCCACATGGGGATGGTTTTTCTTCTTGAAAGACCAAGAACAGCAGGTAAGTATGCCTTGGCCCTTTGGCTACTGCTTTCAAAACTTGGAGCTTTTTTCATCCTTGAAGCCTCAAAATGTGGACTGACCTATTTATAATACTTGCTGCAGTCCAGTCTTTTCCTGCTTCTGCAAGTTTCTTGAAATCAATTTATTCACATACTCAGAGAAAACAATATATATAGCAAATTATGTACAAGGGCAGCCATAGTGCATTTATGGAAGGTAGTCAAAATAGTGCTTCAGCATCCTGCCATTGACAGGACCTTCATCCAAATCAGTTTCATCAAGATTTTTAAGAAAGTAGGTGTTATTTCCTTGT
>APFE030339742.1:23459-48205 GCA_000404065.3 Pinus taeda
TATATCTTTTTCAAAAGAAAACTTTTATTAAATAGAAATACATATTTTAATTCAAGAAATCTTGGCCACTTTTCACGCTATGTCCTCAGGACGTTTATATGCCTCATCTTCTTTTCTCAAAAAGATATTTTGGGCTATATTTAGCAAGGATTTTATTCCAAGAAAATGACAAATCTACTTATTTTTTAACACACAAGATTCACATGTAATCTTTGTAATAAAATCTACACATTTACTTAGATTATGTGTGCATATTGCCTATTTTCTTTTCAAGAAATAGAATCTAAATAACATGTGTACTTACGTTTCTGTAGAATTTGTCAAATATCTTTAACGCACTCTCATAAAAATTACTCCAATCTTAGTTGAAGAATAACCATTTACTTAGATTTTATGTGCAATAATTATTCATATTGCATCTTTTCGTTTCAAGAAATAGAATGAAAATAATATATTTATACTTATCTTTTCAGAAAGCAAGTGAATAAACTCGTAATTTGCAAGTTACTTATCTGTACTTTTGCCTCACTCCAATAGGCAGATTTGCAGATTTTAAATGGCACTCCCAAAGCTAATGGCGCGCATTTGACAGTGTAAATAATGGAACATGCTTCTCGGCTCACCATACGTACGCCTCTACTTAAAACCCAATAGTCTCCCTTCTAACCAGTGGAAAATATTGAAGACAACAGATCTCTTCCCGCTGACCACCATTAGGAGACAATAGTTGAACTGATAAACTTCCCATGTGTTGCATCAGGTGCGAATTCTTGCACTTGGCCTGCAACATCATTGTACACCTCATGTGATCTATAAAGCTACCAGAAACCTGAGACAGAGCGAGGCGAAGGGAGGATAGAAGGGAGGTTAAGCTCCCAACATCTTTCTTGACAGTCTGTAACGCCATTACTAGACCAGGAAGAGCTTTGGAAGGCAGCGAGACTTCATTCCCCACTTCTTTGTTCAACAACTAAGTTCTTCATAATTTCTCCAGGAATAGTCATGGATTCCGCTCCTACCTTTCTCCCCATATGCTCCGCGCCTTCCCTCGTTTCCTTCATTCTCGTTCAGTTCCACAACAACCAAGAATCAGTTAATAACTGATTCGTAATCTTGAATTACTTTTACGCAGGGTTATGGTTATTTATGATAGGGATATTACAAATCTCCCCCCAAGCTCCTCTTTATCCTTTAGATCAGTTTCTCAAGGCAATAGTTCTAACGCTTCGGCCTCAGGGCCCCAAGTCGAGCCCGCAGATTATTTCTTCCTCCTGGGAAGTCATTCTTATGAGAATTTTGGAAATTACGTCCAATAATCTCCCCCCAAGCTCCTCTTTATCATTTAGATCAGTTTCTCAAGGCAATAGTTCTAATGCTTCGGCCTCAGGACCCCAAGTCGAGCCTGCAAATTATTTCTTCCTCCTGGGAAGTCATTCTTAAGGGTTTTCCCATTGAATTCCTGTTCAGCTCAAGGAATCTTTCATTTCTTTCTTTTTCCAAACCCTCCTTCCACTTTCTCCCTTCCCTCTTGTAAGATAAAAGAAGGTAAGGAATAACTGCTCCTAACTGATAACTCTCTGGTGAAAAGAGAGTTACTGAAAAGAGAGTTGCTGATAACTCTTTGATGAAAAGAGTTACTGAGTTTCATCAGTAATTTCTTAGATCTTTATAGAGACAGTGTTAATATTTCTATAACTTAACTTAATTATTATTCCTAATTAATATCACCACAATAACCAATTGTTTATCATTTTACTCAGTCGTAATATTAAAAAAAAGAAATATCCAAAAATAACTTAAAGGTCTGGGGATGCCACATCTTTCCCCCCTTAGCGGAATGTCGTCCATGGTATTCATTCTTCCATCTACTCCTAAAATAATTCAGGATACACCTCCTGGATAAAGTGCTTATCCTCCCAAGTGGCTTCTTCTGGGCTTGAAGTGCTTCCACTGCACTTTAACCTGCATGATATATCGCCTCCGCAACTTTACCTCTCTGTGATCGAGTATGCGTAGGGACTTGACCAACAATTCTCCTTTCGGTTCGACCTGTCATAACTACAACTATCATATATCTGACATGCACATAAATATTATATACAGATAAAAAATAGATTTTTCCCATGTTATATACATATTACTTTTTACCTGAAGTTCTTGCCAATTTATGATGTGCCTGGGGTCATATACATACTTTTTTAAAAGGGAAACATGGAATACATTATGAACCTAAATGTGGCTAGGTAGGGCTAATTGATAGGCCACTGGTCCTATTTTGTCTAGAATCTAGAAAGAGTGACAGAACTAGGTTACTAGTTTCGCACATTTTCCCCACCTCAATGTGCTTTTCTTGGGTTTAATTCACACATACACATGATCTCCTACTCGTTACTCCTGGAAGGTTCTCTTTTTATCAGCGTATGATTTATGTCTATCTTGAGTAGCCTTCAAATTTTGCCGAACCTTTTTTATGGTTGTTTCCATTTCCTCTAGCATATCTGGTCCTAATATCATTTTGTTGTCGAGACTATTCCAATTCGCAGGGATGGTACATTTCCTTCCATAGAGTACTTAAAAAGGACTCATTTTAAGTGACTCATTATAACCATTGTCGTAAGAAAATTCTACCAAATGTAGATATTCTTCCCATTTTCTAGGTTGCTGCATCACATACATGCGCAACATTTCCTCTACCACTTGATTAATTCTTTCGGTTTGTCCATCGATATGGGAGTGATAAGCGGTGATGATGTGAATTTGTGTTCTTAGCCTTGTAAACAATGCTTTCCAAAAAGCAGAGGTAAACCTAACATCCCGATCAGATATTATGACTCGAGGCATGCCATGCAGCCGGAAAATCTCCTTCATAAATATATCTGCTATTTGGGTTGTTTGGTATGTCGACTTGACAAGTATAAAATGAGAATTCTTTCTTAGTTTGTCTACCACAACCATAGTCAAATCATTTTGTCTTTTAGGTTGAGGTGATCCAGTTATAAAATTTAAAGTTATCATATCCCATTTCCATTCAGGGACGGGTAAGGGATGCAGTGACCCAACAAGATGCTGATGTTCAGGTTTGACTTGCTAACATTCCAGACATTTGGCTAAATATTCAACAATGTCCTTTCTCATGCTAGGCCAATAGTATTTTTTCTTGATAGCAGAGAAATTTTTTTGATAGCTTGGTTGAGTAGCATAAGGACCCCTTTCTCATGCTAGGCCAATAGTATTTTTTCTTGATAGCAGAGAAATTTTTTTGATAGCTTGGTTGAGTAGCATAAGGACCCCTTTCTCATGCTAGGCCAATAGTATTTTTTCTTGATAGCAGAGAAATTTTTTTGATAGCTTGGTTGAGTAGCATAAGGACTCCTGTGAAATTCATCTAACATGATTTTCTTTAAGGACAACTGATTAGGGACATAAATATGATTTCTAAACATCGGTAAATTCTCAAAGTTAATACTATACTCTCTTTTCTCTACCAAATTTTGTGAAGATTTAACTTGTTTCCAAAGATAGCCATATTTAGGGTCTTGTTGACAGTGTTGGACCTGCCAAAATGTCAGGGGATCTCCCTGGTAAGAAGTCCCAATTAAACCTCAGACCGTTTGGTGTAGGAGTCTCACTAGTGGGTCGTACGGTAATTCCTTAACCGCGATTTCGCACATAGGAAAATAAGATAACTCAGTTGGTAGCAAGGGTGTGACATATGTAGTGAGCCAAGGAAGGTGCATGAGAGGTTCTAACACACGGGGGTTGAGATGAGTGCACCCCTTGGAAACCTATGATAGCATGGAGTTAAGAAGGGAACGAATGAGAAAAGATGCATCACAACATGGAAGGCAAGTTAACTAGCGATCCAAAGTGATGGTTAGCCCAATAGCATATTTCAAAAAGATTCATACATACATACAGAGAAATCTATACATGCATGCATAAGAAAACAGATACATATATCATTTAGAGTAAACCAAATATCATAGAATACAATACAACATATGCATGAAACATGTTTTCTCTTGCTATATTAAGAAGTTTAAGTTTCAGTCATTCAATACATCCATGTCCAACCACTAGTTCTAACAGCGGAAAGTTACAGCCACGACCTCCTGCTCCTCCAAAGAGATGTACTAGCTTTGTGTAGTGGAGAAGACAAGGCTCGTTACAATACTGTCCAAGATCTCTCTAAGATAGTCCAATCAGAAGGTTGGTTGACCAAAAGCCTCTACAATGAGCTATGAGGGACTATTTATATCAAAGGGTGGGGGGATCCTTGAAATTCCCTTTTGTGACAATTCATCTACCCTCACGACTCTTCATGTACTCTATAACTGTTACGTCTACTATTGACACTTGAACTTACACTTGACAAGATGTTACATTACAATGCACATGTACCCATGTGAGACAAAACGACTTGAGCAAGCCTTGCTAGAAGTCACTATGACTCGGACAACTCTTGGAATACCAAATCTTCGACATCTTCATTGTGATTGATAGTAGTGAATTGATGCCAAGATCGATAGTCCATGATGGTGTCCTTGCACTCCAAGGTGACATCTTCTGGAACTTGACTCTTTCCTCCATAGCATCTACGTACACTACTCGAGCTCCTCTGTCCAACTTGTCTGAAAGCATGTGCATCATTGTCTTCATTGTAGCCGGACCAGCAACACACTTGTGCATGATGTCTACACTGATGGGCAAGTCTCAACTGGTGGCAATGCGCATCAACTCGTCAAAATACGAGTGAAGCTCTAGTCGGACTTGTTCCTTTGTCTTCGTCTGGGTGGGAGTCCCAATAGATGGCATCGCATGTGCATGCACCACAACATCCATACTCTTGAATACACGTGCTTGGGAAGCTTGTAGACTAGTGATGAGCTATGGGAGCTCTTCATAGTTCTGGATTTGACTCCAGATGCGTGCCTTCAGCTCGACCACTCTAGGCTTCATCATCTCAGGCAAGTGAAGTGGGGCTCCCTTATATCTCATCATCCATGTTTGCATGTAATCAACAACAACATGTACGTTCGACAAGATACATGCTCTTCTAGCATATCGTTGTTGCCATTTGTTGAGATGGACGACTGCCTTATGCACAGTACAAAACTTGGAATACAACACTCACATAACTATGTCAAGGAACAATACTTCATCTAGTATTGCCTTCTTTAGTTCAGCTCAGGTGGACGCTGTCACCAACTGTCCTCCTTGCTTGGTCGTCATAGCTCCTTAGCCATTCGTTGATTCTCAGCTATCAAAAATCAAACACTTGAGCTACTGTCTTTGGCATATGCTTTAGTGGCATCAGTGAAGGCTGCTAGATGTTTACACACATTAGACATGATCACTCATTCCTCATACTGCAAATTATTAATAATTTGGTTCCATAATTGCGTTGCAATTCGTATAGCGAAAAAGGGGCAATTGGCATTGCTTATGGACCCGAACCCGGGTGATCTATCCATACCAGGATGAAGCTTGGGTGAAACTAAGTCCAGGAGATGTATGATCCTTTGGAGTTGACACTCTGTGATACTACACAACTCTATGTTTAGATTCGTCAAATGAGATGTTGTGCATCTCTCCTTCTGGTTTATCTCCAAGGATCTTAGTGCCTCCTTGGTCACTTGGGACTTTCTCATCTTGTGGATGTAGTGAACTTGGTGGGTTGACCTCTTGGTGGTCAGGCATGAGGTCGATGTCCTGCTCTAGCTCTTGTTGCTCCATGTTCGTATCCATTCATTCAAGTGCTCGCTCTATCTCCTAAGCGAAGTCCTGCTCCTGTGATGGTTCACCGTGTTCACCTGATGCCAAATGTTCTGATAAGTCCACTACCTGTACAAGCATTGTTTCATCTATTTGCACATGTTGCACCCCCTTTTGTACCTATTTCTGCTACGCTTCCATCTCCTGTTTGCGCAACTCTTGTTCCTTTCAAAGTTGCTATTTCAACTGATGCAAATCCTTCTTTGTTTCCTCCATTATTCATTTCTCCCTCTGCCTTTGTGTGATTCATTTATCACATTGTTGCCTCTTCGCCTCTATAGCCAAATTTGTTTTCTCCATAAGTGGATCTGCTCATAACTTGCAGCTTTGATCTTCCTCCATGCGATCAACAATCTTCCTCTTTCCCTTGTCACGCACTGGTATGTTCACCTCTACTGTTGCTGCTGCTTCTGGTGCTCTTTGAGAGGCTACTTCATGTAGCTTCGCTAACCACTCCAAATTGGAGCCGACCTATTCATTGGGTATGGAGAAACTGTAGCAATATCTCCATGGCTCCTCCTCTGCTAAATGAAATTCCCGGTGGATCCAGTTGAATTGTACTCTCGTGTAGTGTCCTTTCACAAGACAATGTTGGTCATATGGATTGTAACTTTGGAGGTCGAATGGATACTTATTCATATAATATGTTTCGACATTTGCCTACTTGAAACTCTGTATCTCATATAACCCAATGCGTAGCAGAAGAGTGGGCCAAGGTTCCTTTTTCTTTCAATGCAGCCTAACTATCAATCGTACCGAGATGTGATATGTTACTTCCTGCATGACAAGTATGTCCAAGGCAAACTTTGGTAGAAAATTGGGGTCTTCTCTGTGCTGTACATTTGTATGAAGGAGCTGGATGGTGAGGCATAGCAATAAGTTATATCTATCAGTGCCTCCATTGGTGCCATTGACATGCAGGGTGGATCCTGTTCGAATATCATCTTGTAAACTGGGGTGACAAAATGATTGAACAGCCATGTGATAAAGCCTCTAAAGCTGCATTCGAACAACATAATACAATAAGTGTTCACAATAGTCTCCGTCGATGACCATACCCACTTCAAACCTAAAAACTCCTGTCGGGCACAGATTGCATCCAAGATGTAGGCGAACATGTATATTTTTGCTTGCATGCTGTTGGGTAGTTGTCGAGCCCTCGTTACCTATTCCTTTAGCTGATGAGCCAACATGCCAGACCAACTGCATGGCTTGCCCTCTTTGACCAGTTGGTCCAGCACGATCATGCAACTCTATGGGAAGGTTTTTGTGCTTTCTTGGTCATATGGTCGACATGAAAAAATGACCAAGTATTGATATGCCTTCTGAAGTATCTTCGTCTTGTACATCTAGTTGGGTGTCATCCTAAATCTAGCAGGCTCCTTTACCTAGTTCTTCAAAATGTCTCTAGAGTTGGCATTGTTGTTTGGCAAGCTGAAGGGAGTCTCCATGATAGTCACAGACTTCGACATCTGATACATCTCATCATAATCCTATGCCCTGAAGGTTTCAATGTTCATCCCGCTGACATTACTCAAGGTCATCATCTCGGGATTAGTGTGTGAGATGGTCCAGTGTATCATATCCACACATGGGAACACAAGGTTTCTGCATGCAATCTAGTACAAGCCGGACTTGCGAATGTTCACGTATACCTGGACGTCTTCAAGGTCTTCCCCGAATGTGCCTGTAAATGCATCATTGACCACTTGCCATTTTAGCTTGATGTCCTTTTCTAGAATTAGCTTGGTATCTTCATAGGTTTGTATACTCGTGGAACCTCACTCAACTGCTACTCCAGTTGCACTTCCATAAGTTTCTTTTGATCCTGCTATCTTGGAGGCCATTGATCCTGAACTTTCAAGAGGTGGACAAACACCTGCGAGATCTAGAGACGAAGTGACATGCATGGCAAGAAACCTGTCAGTGAAAATCAAAGCAAATTGGAGGAACAACATAACACATACCTGACGATTGATAGGCAAAGATTCCACAATTTCTTCTTGGAGGCTAGGTGACTAGCTGCTAGAACTGTGTAAAAGGAAGTTTGGGATGTCTAGGAAGCATGACTACTTGTTGGAATTGCGTAATCCAGGTTGACTGCTAACTGATGGAATTGCGCAATGCACAATATTAGTTGGCAATGGTTGCAGGCTCAGTGACTGCATTGTGCAATTTTCTAGGCCAGCAGCCACTGTCCATCAGAATTGCGCAAAGCAGGCCTGGGGAATCGCTGCTGGGAAAAAATGCATATTTCTAGAGGGGAAGGCAGAGCCTTCCCTCTCAGGATTGCACAATGTTGTCTTGGTGAGGCAGAGTCCGGGCCAAGGTTGCCTAGACCCGCCGATGCATAACTAAATGAAAATGTGAAAGTGAATGCATGGTGACACTGAGTATAAGAAGACACAAATGATCATGCATGCAAACATTGAATGAAAGATTCAGAAAATGGAACAACATGCATGTGGGTGAAGCCAGTCGCTGAATCGACGACCGTTCATGTAAAACAGTTTCATGCATGCGACAATAGTGAGATAGAAATGAAAACTGAGATGGTGCTAGTGCAAGGTAGTATGCATGTAAATGACACCAAGAATTCAAAGAAATCAAAAAAATATCAGTCACACAAGCGGAAACACAAAAAGCGACAGAAATGTTGTAAAAGACAAGTTGAGACCACTTACCCGTGAATATCTGAGCCGGATGTGTCGAAGAGTCCTGAATGTGCTGTGGGATGTTAGAGCTCCAAGATCGATGTGAAATAATGAACTCTAATGCGTCAAATTAGTAAGTTTGGAGCTCATGATGTGCATGCCACAAATATAAGAAAAAGTGACACTGGGAGGAAAGATTCTAAAACAATATTTGCATGTAATCTCCAACTACTGAAAATAGCTCCCTAAAATATAGGGATTGTCTTTGCATGTTGCTTTTTGGTATTCCAGGAAAAAGGAAGCCATGCATGCAAGTCAAGTTTCGTTGGTCTCGGGTGGAACTGGTCAACCCAACTGCACATGCAAGAGGTTGCTCAATCGATGGGAGAAAATGTACATTTATGGAAGGGAGTTGGGCTGACTGCCTAGGAGATTTGACTAATTTCTGGGCAAGGAAGTTGATTTCTTCCCAGGATTGTGCAATTCTTGGACTGAGCAACCCTGATGGGAGGAATTGTGTAATTTTCTAGATGAAGCCTGACTAGCCGAATTGTGCAATTCTGGAGCCGAGCAAGCTACCAAATAGAATTGCGTAATTTTTGGAGGGAAGATTGGTTGCCCTCCAGAATTGCGCAATTTCTTGAGGGATGTTCTTAGCCTGCAATTGGACCAAGTCTCGAGAAGCAGCCTCTGAGGGGAATGCATAAAGCTTTGGTACACAGGCTAGTTTTCTGCAAGAAAATCGCTGAAGCTTGTGTACTTGACGAAGCAAGACATGATGCTGTGAAAGGTTGGTAGGGAGGCTCCAAAAAGAAGCTAAGGAAAAATTTTGGAGGGTGGCTGTAGCCCCTACAACAGGTCCTTCTAAGTTGCTTCCTTTAATTGATCAGAAAAGTTGAATTCAACTTGACTAAATGAAATCTCATAGATATGGTGCAACTTCCTACTTAATGCATCTGCCACTCTGTTTTCTTTTCCTTTTAAATGTATGATTTCAAAATCGAACTCGCTTAAGAATGCAGTCCACCAAGCTTGGCATGCGTTCAAGGTGGGTTGGTTAAAGAAACTAGTTAAACTGCTCTGGTCTATTTTGAGCAAAAATCTTTTCCCCAGCAAGTAGTGTCACCATACTTTTAAAGCGTGAACTACAATAGTTCGCTCCAAATCATAAGAAGAATATTTATGTTCATGCTCTTTTAAATTACGAGATTTGTAAGTAGTTTCCTTATCATTCTGCATTAAAACTCCACCTACACCTTCTTTGCATGCATTTGTGCATACTATAAAATCTTCGTCAAGGTCTCTAATCTTTAATACCGGTGCAGTGGTGAATAAATGCTTCAATTTTTCAAAACTTTCTTGACAGTCTTTGGACCATTTGAAACTTGTTCTATTTTTCTGCAAGGAGGTAATTGGATAAGCGACTTTAGAAAACCCCCTTATAAATCTACTATAATAACTAGCAAGACCCATAAAGGAGAGTATGTCTGCCACATTGGTTGGGACATGCCAGTTCATGATGGTCTTAATTTTCTCTGGATCAACAGCGATACCATTAGACGATATGACATGTCCTAGATACTAAATCTGGTCCTTAAAGAAATTACACTTGCTGAATTTGGCGAAGAGCTTATTTTCTCTTAAAGTTTGTAACACTATCCGAAGGTGTTCTTTATGTTCCTCAATACTTCTGGAGTATTCAGAATGCCATCAATAAATATAAGAATGAATTTATCTAGGTAAGGATGGAAAATTCCAATCATCATACTCATGAATGTCGCTGGAGAATTAGTGAGTCTGAATGGTAAAACTACAAACTTGTAATGGCCATAGCTTGTTCTAAATGCAGTCTTGTATATGTCTTCATCTTTAATTTGAGTTTGATGATATCCTGATCTTAAATGAATTTTTGAAAATACCACCGCTCCTTTAACTTGATCAAAGAGGTCATCAATTTGAGGTAAGGGATACTTATTCTTAATGGTTCACTTGTTCAGTTGTCTGAAATCTATGCATAAACGCAAAGTAACATCTTTCTTCCTTACGAAAAAAATTGGGGCTCCCTAAGGGGATATGATGGGTCAAATACAACCTTTGTCCAATAGCTCTTGGAGCTGTATTTTTAGTTCAGTTAACTCAGGAACACTCATTATGTAGGGGCCTTTGGAAATCAGGGCAGCTCCTGGGACAAATTCTATGGTGAAGTCAAGTTTTCTCTTGGGTGGTAGTCCGGGAATATCTTCTAGAAACACGTCTTTAAACTCTTGGACCACTGGTATTTTCTCCAAGACGGACAATTTATCTTGGGAGTTTGTATACCCTACTTGAACCACATAGATTTGACATCCTTTACACATGCATCTTGTTAATTGGTGGGTTGTAACATGTCGTAACTTGACTTCTCTTTTGACACCCTAAATCTTTATTCCAGTACCATCACTCGATAGAAAATCAATAGTCTTATCGTTAGAGTTTACTGAATCCCACTGTCATTCCATCCAGTCCATGCCTATTAGGACATCATAGGAACCTAATGGTAGTATATTTAAATTTGTCTTAATCTGCTATCCTGCCAGTTCTATTTCACAGTCCTCTATTTTTGTAATAACTCTTCTTTTAGCACCCATGGCTAGTTGAACCAGCCATGTGTTCTTAGATTTTAAACTTAAATTTAGACGGCATAAATCAACTATTCTGGGACTCACATAGCTCAAGCCGGCACCCAGTTTCATTAAAATGGAAACAAGGTGATTGGATATTTTACCTTCGAGTTCAACCATCGAGGGTTGATAATCTGCTTAACAATCCTCCAATGTTGCGTTAATCCAAAGTATGTTCCACGCCATATCTCTGACAGTAGATGATTCATGAACATTTGTAACAGGTTCTACTCTCCCTCTATGAGGGAAATTCTTATAGTAATGGGGTTCCCCACAATCCCAACACTACAAGGGAGGTTTAGGAATCTGACTAGTTTCCAGCTTACTTGATGCTTCATTTTGTTTTATTTCGTTATGAGATCTGTACCTCTATTTTTTCTGTTAGCGATCCATTTTGTCCTTTTCATCCTGGATATCTGGTAGCCATATTGTTCATGTTCTTATTATTTGTAAAAAATTTCAACCCTTTCTTACTTCACCAATTTTTATTAACCTCACCCTTCTCCTTCATCTAATGGTAATAGATCTGAGCCTTTTGGACTGCTTCATCCATGGTTTTCAGATTATCAAACTCCAATTTATCTTTCATGAAGGAAGATAAGCTGCTGATAAAGCGTTGGACTTTAGCCTTTTCTTCACGGATGTAAGGAATGTATCTTAATAGTGAAGTGAACTTGGCTATAAGTTCATCCATAGACTATTGTCCTAGTCTTAAGTCATGAAACTCTTTTGCTTTAGCATCATAGAACCACTCAGTCAAATATCTATCCCTGAAATGCTTTTAAAATTGTTCCCAGGTGACCTCCTCCTCATTGATTTCTTTGATTGTTTTGATTTTTTCCCACCATAGGGTGGCCTTGCCTTGAAACTGATAAATTGCTAACCTTGCCTGCAAATTGTCATCATATTCATATATTTGGAAATATTTATTCATATTAATTAACCAATCCTTTGCCACTTCTTCGGCCTCACCATTATATATCGGCGGTTTTATCTTTTTGAACTCCCCTTGGATTTCAGTGTTCTACCTTTTTAATCGCTTTTTACCGGAGATGTTATCAGATTCTTCTTCATTACTAGTTTCTCCCCCTTTAGACTCCTAACGTTCCTCTTGCAGTCTCCTTGACCCGGCGTTGTTCTCTTCACCTTAACTGGGGTCTGGATTCTTTTGATTCTGCCTATCTGACAGAATTTTCATAATATTTTCTTGCTCCAAATGTAATCTTTCGTTATTAGCTCGCAGGATCTCCATATTTTCTCGTAACTATTGGACTTTTCTAATAATGTAGCATTTGTACTTTGATTTTCTTCGCCCAGTTGTACCCATACTTCTAGGTTACATCCTACAATTCCATTGGAGGGGGTGGATCCTACTCATCCCTATTGCATCTGCTCCTCCTCTGTGCATCATCACTTTTTTGTTTTTTTTATGCTCATCTACTTAGGCCTGAGTGTAGTAACCTGAGGGCTTTGATACCAATTGTAACACCTACATTAACAATATGCATATAAGTAAATAAAAAAACATTTTTCCATAACCTATGATAAGTTATAATTCACGTGGATTGGGGCTTCTATTTATTATATATATAGTTATCAACATATTAATGGACGTTTTGATTGCAATCATTTTTGTTAAATTAAATCCACAGATTTAATCTTATCCAACCTTATTTTTATTACACATATGTTATTAAGACCTGACATTTTTGTACATGTTAAATAAACTCTACACATGATGTCCTCCTATATGTGTAAGCTCACTTTAATTCTTTTACACATTGCCCGATTGCCCTGCAACCGAATGCCCACTAGTTGTCAAGCCTCTCCTCCTTCGAATGCCATCTGTAGCTTGCAACATTGTTCGGTCAAAGGGTTGGATCCGACGGTCCAATGGAATATGGGGTATCATGCTAATGACCCAGTATCTCATCTCTGCTCTTTGGTCATTTGGCTTGGTCCGGTTCTTGGAGGGTTGTTCTTCAGAACCCTGGCTTTGTCGGTGATATGCTTCATCAGACAGACCTTGCTTCTATAGCAACACAATTAGTACACTCATTTATACTTTCATCTCATAAAGTTTTCTATTGAAATCCTCATTTCTCATCATTCTTCTTATGCCTTTTTCTTTTTCATCTTCCCTTATTCTTTTGTGGTTTGTACCTAAATGTTTATAATGATTATGAGTAATATTCTTCTCCATTCCTTTTCTAAAATTCCCCTTGTACAATAAGTCTCTGCAATAACAAGTTTATTTCACCCTGTTATAAGTGTCTCACCAAATTTCCTTTCTTTGTAGTGTACTTTTGATAACCTTGTGGTTTTTTCTCCTGAACCTTCTCTCTAAGCTTCCTCACTCCTTAGGCTTCTGCACTTCTTCCGAGAACATCCCTTGTTCTCGTTATGTTCCAACCTTAGTTGCAATTATTAAATTCTCTGCTATAAGGTTCTTCTACCACAAATATACTCTCAGTTACAACTAGATTTTTCAACAAATTTCTTTATTTGAAAATAAAATACTATATTACCTATTATTCTATCTTATCAAACAAGTACTTCTCTAATTTCTCTATTCGCTTTGTTGTTGAAATTTTATATTATTCCTTCTCATCCAAAGAACATGCTAACTCTTTCCTCCCAAAGTAAAAAATATTTTCATACCCTCAAAGAACCTCAATTCTCTTTCCCTTCCATAGTTCAATCCAAAGAACATTCTCTTTCCTTCTCATCCAAAGAACATGCTACATCTTTCCTCCAAAAGTAGACAATCTTATCATATCCGCAAAAGATTTCAATGCTCTTTCCCTTCCATAGTTCAATCCATGCAATTGTCAATTCTTTATTTTAATTTAAATTAAAAAGTAAAATAATTTTACATGTTAAACTTCACTATTGTGAGATCTAATGAAGAATCACTCAATAATAAAACTTGCATTGTTTTCCCCTTCTAACGAGAATAATCTTGCTCTTATTTATCCTCTTAAAGAGCATACCTTCTCTGATACCAAATTATGTGGGCTAAATTGTTGGTAGGTTGTTAAATCCACCAACATTACCTCTTTCCTCAAACATTTTATTTGCATTAAATTGCATATGGTTCCAGTTTAATATAATTAATAACAAAAAATAAACAACTACATGTTTCCTCTTAAATCTTCTTCCTATTTCTTATCCACTCAATATCTAATTTAATTTATAATTAAATACTCATGTATTATCACCAAATACACAAAAAGATCATATAACCTCAACCACGATAAATTATTAGATGCATAAATTTGTTACAAGATTTGAGGAAATATAGTAGAAATCAAACTATGGTGACATGGAAACTATTAAGCTATCAAACCCCTCAATATTTGTTAGATCTCCTTCTTGTCAAAATAGGAACCTCATTGTAATACGTATTCTTCACCACTTGTGCATTTCAAAACTCTTAACGTAGGCATCTAGCCTCCACCATATTCCTATATTTAAACTTTACAGGTCTATGTCCACGAGCTCATAAGCATGCATACAAATCCCTATTTACCCTTTAACTAGATTACAAATCATTATCCATTGTTTTTTCTCATGATTTCTGTGATACTCCATTTGGATGTCTCTTTCAATGCATCTTCCTTTGACTTCACAAACATTATCAAACGATTCCTTTGCCTCTACACTTGGAATAATATAGATCCTCATTCTTGGGTTTTACTCGCACAAAATTCACCAGTATTCTAAGTTTGGAACAACCCATAATTACCCATATTCAAGGAGGACTTTAAACATAATTAAGTGCAGTTGTGTCGAACCAAAAATCCTCATTCAATTTCATCTCAATGCATTCCACAATTCCACACATAATTTAACAAATGTTGGGTGTAATTCTCCAAGAAACTCACAAATTTGTGTCAAAATTATTCATGTTAACTCTGATATCCAAGGCGGTTATCTCATTCTGAAATGAACATGCTTCTATACTATTCAACACACAATTCAACTTCAAAGTCTAATCCAATATTCCAATACAAGGAATGAATATTCCCACTCAACAATTCTCAAAATAAAAACCCAATTTTCTCAAGGTTGACCATGCCTTCTCACGATCATTTTCTTTTTCTTCTCACTATCAACACTTGATTATTTTTCCTAATGTAGATACCAACAATTATACTTACCACGACAACCTATCAGACTTGAACTAGAAATCAACTGTCACAAGGCATAAAAACTTAATTGGCTTTAATTTCATTCTATATGCATCCTTTGACAAGATTTTACAAACTCAATTCATGATTAGACATGCTTCAAATCCTCTTCATGGGTTCTATATATTCTCGTAACGACACCCTGCGAAAGGGCATACAAATATCAATGCCCTGCAGAAATATTTATATGTACAATTTCCATATTTTCACCATAATACACAGTGAGTTCACCATTGCACTCGACAAAGACATATATCACAATATCACAGAGACATAGGTGTTCACAACTGAAAGAACATAAAATATTATTCATTAATCAAATTCCAATACACATAAAGCTTGGCTAGATATAACATGTGGGCATCCTTGGTAGAGGCCTTCTTTCTTAACTCTCCACAAACACTTGCTTTCTACCTCTCTAATTCCTGTAGGCTACAATGATTAATTTAAATCATAGAAACAATAACCAATTTGGTTTAGACACTAAAATAGTGCAATTATTCTCTTATGATAATGATAAAATCTCTTCCCCTACAATTTCTCATTCCTAACAAGGAAGATTCTCTCTCAACTAATTATATATCTTCTAGATGATGACTCACTCTCTCTATAATTCATTTATCAACTTATAAAATAGATTTAATAACATCAAATGATTAAATTCTTCAACAAATTTTCAAACAACTCTCTCGCATTATTTTCCACAAGATTGATGATTTAGAAGTGTGCTCTTGCATCAGCGTTAAAAGACATAGATTGGTTCAATTAAGCCCTCTTTATGAAGATTCATTGGAGATAAATGATTGGTTTTGGTCTTTGGAATCTTATTATTAAGGAAAAATATATTAAAAATAACTTTTTCATTGATTGGCTAGGATTCTATGTCAAGCATGTATATATTTTTGGCTCTATCACCTAAAGAGGCCTTATGGCATCCGTATATTGGCTTTTGAGCTAGTTTTCTTGGAAGGTGGGTATGGGTAGTAATATTATGTAACATCATTGGTTAAAACTCCATGAAAAAATATATAATACCATGGTGGTGAGACACATATTTCAAGTTGAATGGTGAGGAAAACATCATAGTGGGTGTTCATTTCAGTTATTATGGCTAACGAAATTGGCAAAGGAAATGCGAAGGCTTTGAAAAGGAATGAGGAATTTATTGGCATTTTATTAATGAAAATAATGGAAATTAGGAGAAGAGGAAGGCGAAATGTCACAGGTTACATGTCAGGAGGAAATTGAAGGAAAATAATGGAAATGAAGAAAATAAAGGAATCATTGATAAAAAGTCTTCTAAGGATCAGTTGGAAATCTCTTTATCAAACTTGCCATTGAATCAAGAAAGGAAAAACCAAGAGGAAGGAAGAGCATGATTAAGTAGCTACAACAATATTCTTTGCAGGTATCGATTTGCATGTGTGCTTTCCTTGTTATGTTTGACATGCATGGTTTTTCATGTGGCTCTTTTCTATCATGGCATGGGTTTTCCCAGGTGTGACAGTGTTTTTAGCCTAGCCCTTACATTTCCAAATAACCATGGTGTGATGGGGCTCTCATGTTTTGGTTGAGCTAGATTGTCGGATGGAGTCAAAGTTGAGTGAGGTGGATCTCTAAATGATAGAATGCATGGCTTAGTGGTCCCTGAATGAGAATATGGATCATGGTAAAGCCACTGGCCTAGTAACCCTTGAGCCAAACTATGAGTTGTGGTAAAGCTAGGATTATGTTGCCTTGGTGGGCCTATGAATCCTTGGTAGTGAATGGCAAGATATATGGTAAAGCCAAGATGTGGTTTACTCTCCGTAGGGCTTAGTAATCCCCGGTTTGGGATATTCGGTAAAGCTTGAAGAGTGGGTCTCGGTTTATAGGCTAGTGATCTAGGTTTGGATTTTGGTAAAGCCTGAGAGACTAGGAGATAGGAAAATTCCTGATGGTGTAGGTGGAGAAATCTAGTGGCATCCTTGCTTGTTTGGCCTAGTGATGGGGTGGAGATCACAGTAAAGCCTGTTATGACATGTCTATTGTGTTAGACTAGTGATCCAGGATGGATTATGGTAAAGCTTGGTTTCTATTGATGAGGGTGAGGTAGTTTAGCCTTGAGATGCCCTGGTTGGTTCGTCTGGTTTGAGTCCCACATTTGTGCTTGGAATATGGCATGGGGGTGAATGGCTAAAGAGAGATTTGGCTCAGCCATTATATGGTTGGGGGTTACGTGGTAGTCCCATCTCAGGTTTGTATTTTGTATCATCTATATGAAGTTATTTCTCCTTGTATTTGTATGAGTATTATACTAATTTACATGTGGATCATATGGGTATGGTTTCATTGGTATTTGTGTTACTACTATGCTAGTTATGCATGTGTTTTATGACAATGGTTATGTATGGATCTCATCATGCTTTTACTTGTAAATTAATGGGCAATGTATCTATGACCTAATAGATCATAATGCAGAAAATGATACAAGGGAACAATGGTTCTTAGTGATACTCATATAAGTATGTGATCCTTATGTTTAAATCTATTCTTTACACCTGTAGACTACATATTTGTGATATGTTTGACGAAATTCCTGTCATGGCTAGTAGGGGTCTAGTTAAGGGTTTGTTTAAAGTATTTTATTTTGCATCATTATTTCCATGTTATCTTACTTTTCTTAAGATATCATTCAATTCTAGGCAGTGACCTGGGCTCTGGGTCTGAAAAGGTGGCTGAAATCTCGGGGACACTAGCACAACACTGAGAAAAATAGTCCTTGGATGTTGGCATTCCTTGTCATGAGAGCTTCCAGAGGTCCCTAGATGTTGGCATGCCCATAGCATGAGAGCATCCAGAGGTCAAGCGATCAAAAAATTCAGTCGGACCTAGGGGCTAGCTACCTGAAGTGTTGGGATTGTTCTAAGGGGTGCTATAGATGATGTGAAAGGTCTGCATGCTATGTTTATGTTGATTCCATTTCCTTAGGGTCACATAGGAGATTGAATCTAATTATAGTAATTTCATATCGCATGTTTACCTTAGTTGGCTGGTTACTTGGGTAGATGTAGGAGGAGGTTGTTACAAAGTTTTATCAGAGGATAGTTCACCCCTCGGACTAGATGGCCAATGTGTTGGTCATACATCCATGTCAGCTGCATATCTATTGCTTATGTTTGTATTCCATATGCTTTTTGCACTTTCATGGTGTTGATCATGGTTGTAGTGAGGTCGCCATGTAGAAGTTGATGATGTTGATGTTGGGATGTGTTAGTCATGAATGCATGTCAGTTGTATATGCATTTGTTATACATGTCAGTATTTATATGTTGTTATGCATGCATTGTCATGGTGAAGCTTGTTTTCCATGATGCATTGTATACAATTAGTTCATCATGATGTTGTTGGTTGTTATGATGCTTATATGATGGTTGAGATAGAACAAGAGATGTAGATCATCAAAGTGAACTTGCAGCATTAGACCTTGAGGAAACAACATTTCATTCTACTGGTTGTATGTTGGGCATACAGTTATGTAGATTAAGGGTTGTTATATGCATTATGGCTATGTGTATTCCTTTCATTCTATTGATTTCATGGTTACATACATGATACATGCTAGTTGATTAGTGTAGTTATATGCACACATGTCGAATAGTCATGAATGATAGTAACCTGTGGCTATATGCATTGTTATTGCTGTTTTATGTTATATAACTTAATGATTATGTTATACATTGTAGATGAATATGTTATATGTTAACTTGTAGTTAGCTCGATGATTATGTTATATGTTGTTGATGAGAACAATATACGACTTCTTGTTATTATATGCTAGTAACTTGATGATTAGGGTTATTACATTAAGATCTTGTTGTTATATGTATCATACTAAGTTGGATTAGTCTATGCAAATGGTTAAGGTTATGACATTCAAGTATGAGTTAATATTTTGTGATATTATGTCATACTATGATACACTAACTATTCATATGTGATTATTATGTATGAATGATAATTGTTTATGAGTTTACGATGTGAACACGTTACTTAGTAACTGCTATGAATATCAAGATCTTATTTGTGTTTGAACTAATGTGTTGTGAAGTTATATCATGCTAAATAGATTGATTATGTAGACAAGAGAGCCTCCCCTGAGAGACATTAAGGTATGAGCTTGCTTATGCCATCTATTTTTTGCTAGAATGTTTGATTATGTCATCTATTTGGCATTTGAATGTTGGTGTTTATCATGTCATCTATATATTGTTGAATGTATGATTAATCACATGATAAGATTATGTGTTTATAATATTGCATCAAGAAATGATCTTGTTTTAAGATGGTTTTACTCACACATATGCATTGAGATAGTTGATATGTACTTGAGTGTAGTAGGTGACAGTTGTAGCATTATGTCTAATGACTATGAATTGACTATGGATTATGACATGATTGTTAGTCTTGATAAAGTTTGATTTCAAATTGATAGATATGACTGGCTTGATATTTTGAACATGTGGTTAACATGTCTAAATAGTTGCAGGAAATATGCTTGGTATTAGCGTGAAAATGTAGCAATTAATGTGTTTATATAACTAGAAGTTTGGTGATGTGAACGTTCATAGTAAGCCTCGATTGCAACAAGGTAAAAAGGTAAAAGAAAGGACTTGGGCAAGAATTCCTTTGGCTATGTTTGGAAACCCTAATTCCAAACGAATGAGTTCTTTACATAGAGGAATTCTTCTTACCTTAATATTGTCTGACATTATGTCGATATGTGCTAGATTCATGAACATGTAATTGACAAGTATATTAACTACTTTCAAGTTATGGATGGATTCGTCAAGGGAATTGGAGTCCCTTAAGAGATGGAATAGATGTATTCAACTACAAGGCAATGTGCTTGGCATAACAAGGTAAGCTAATTTGTATATTGTTGTATTTATTTATACATTGAAAATTATGTGTCTATGGTAGTGCGATGCAGGGAGTTTCATGGAAAAAAGCACTACCATGAAGTCATGAAGGCGGCCCAGCTTAGGCTTTCCTTTGGAAGCAACGGGAACCATGGGATTGAGTCATGGTGTTTGTCGCTAGTCTTATGCTTTCAGTGTTTTACAATTTTCTTGCACTTGATTTGTATTTTTTTTTTGCATCTTGTGCATGGCCATGCCACTTTATTTGTGGTGTCATGTTGTTGTTTTTTTCCATGGTTTTCTTCTTGGTTTCTTCTTAGTCTTTCCTTTATTGTTTTGAGAGTCTTAGGAATTGGTTGGAGAAGGAGGAAGTTAATGGAGCTTGGGGAGAGTTGTCTGGTTCCTTATAGGTGATGTAAGGCTCACATGAATCTTAGTTCATGAGTAAAGGGTAGTTGAAGGAAAGAATATGAAAACCAGTTGGATTGGTTGGGTCCATTTGTGAAAATGGACAGTGGCAGTGCAATCATGAGAAAGGTAACAAGAAAGGTGAAGAAAATGGATTTTAGGTGTAATATTCCTTGGCTATGTTGGGAACTATTGTTATCAATGTTGTGCATGAGTTGCATGCATAAAGGGAGTTCTCTTAACCTTGACCTTATGCTATCGAGTAATTATGTTATGATCATGATTACATTGATGTTTATATATGTAGACATGTATGTATGTATGTATGTTGTGTCTAACAGGATCATGATTGTTTTATGCTAATGCTTATATACATGTATCTATGTATCTATGTATCTATGTATCTATGTCACTGTCAATCATGGTTGACAGGGATCATTCTTGTGGAGGAATGATTTCTTATGTAGGTAAATGGCATGACGAGGTGCCTAGTCATATGGTAATCAAGTGGGAAGAGTAGTGATGACAAATGTACGAGGTCAGTATCATGTCGATATGAATTAATATTATATGCTTGTATTATTCCTATGTTTATGTTATGACACGTAACTCTAAGGGATACATGAACTGAATGGAAGCAGTGTGGTATGCAACGTGCCAGGATAAGCATAGATAAGACACTAGAAGTAAGATTTCTTGTTAGAGACGATGCGGTTTTGGATGTGTGGTACTATTGTTGTGCATATATTGTATATGGTGTACATATTGCATCTGTGATGTTGTGCGCATGTTGTGTTGTGTATATGTAGTGTGTGTACATGTTGTTTATGCAATTTCATGTATAGGGTGGTACAGATAGTTTTGTGTGAATATTGCAGATTTAGTGCTAGATATAGATGATGTTATGTACATGATGGATATGTGGTATGATTTACATATTATACTATGCGAATGATGGCTATGCAGTGTTGTGTGCATATGGTGTTGTGCACATGTTGGATATGCAATGTTGTATGCATAAGGTGCTATGTACATGTTGTATAGGCAATGATTTGTACATATGGTAATTGTGTATGATGTTATATACATATGTTGTCATGTGCATGATTGTATAAGTGGTGTTGTGAACGTGTGGTGTCGTGTACATGTTGTACATGTGTGTAGGTGGTGTTGTTTACATGTCGTGCATATGGTGATATGTACATGTGGTGTCAGGTACCTGTCGTGCATGTCATGCATTTTACATCTGGCATTGTGTACACATTCTACTGGTGGTACGATGTGCATGTGGCATTGTGTACACGTTGTGCGGGTGATGTTGTGTACACATTGTGCAAGTGGTGTTGTGTATGGGTGGTATGGCGTACATATTTTACATGTGGTATTATGTGCATGTCGTACATGTTGTGTTGTGTACATGGAGTACTACATATGTGAATTGTGTAGTCATGGTATTATGAAGTGTATTCATTGTGTTGTACTCTGTGTACATATATGTATTGTGTGGTGGTGTACACTAGGTGTAGGCGCACATATTGTGTTGTGTTGTACATTGGGTGTAGGGGCAAATATTATGTTGTATGTGTGGTATGTCAAATGCAGGTACATGTATTTGATGGGTTGTATGTTGTGTGTGGTTGTAAGTCTTGGATTTATAGTACATGTATGTGCACATGGTTGAGGAGAAGACACTGTGTGTTTATCGAGTGTGGCAACAGATCCCGTGTGCATATGGAATAAGGACAAAGGTAGAAGCTAAGGATTGATTAAAGGATAAGTATCAATATTTTATTTCAGTTGTATTATGCATGTGATCTATGATTTTGACTTGTGATGGTTACATGAGATTTATGATTATGGTTTATGATGATTTCATGTGATTCATGATTTTAATTTATGGTGGTTGAGTTTGAGCTAAACAGATGTGATATGTTTATTCATGATGATTTGATCAAACTATTAGTTTGACTTGTTGTGACTGAAGGTAAACATGATTGCAAGTGTATCTTATTGACGAGCTACCAATGACGTATGATGTCAATTTATTTCAATTTATTTTAACTCTAATGGAAGTTATGTTTTTGGTAAAAGAAGTACGAAAATGCCTAGTTGGGTGGTTGAAATAGACTGCATGAATTGGAAACAACAATTAAATAAATTGGAACATGCAGTAGTATGCTGGTAAAGCACTTCAGGAGCAAGGCCATTGTGGGACACTAGTACTCGATAATGTCCATTGATTTCCATGAGCATGCTATGTCTAGCATGATGGCTTTGAGGCAAATATATGCCTTGGTTGTTTGACCTTCTGATGCAAGGAAGCCTTGTTGGGGCTTTGGTTTAATTTTGAAAAGGTTTTTATCAGTTTTCGCTGACCGAAGGACGAGAAGGAAATGGGTGGCAGCAAAGGTTAGATTGGGGCACAGTAAGTTGGGAAATAGGGCAGGAACAAGCAATTGCGGAAGAGTTGCGGCAAGGTGGCAGTGGAAGATAAAGACAACTGAGTGGGCGGGAAGGTGCAAGAGTAGCCAAGGGAGAGAGCAGATGAGAAGGAACTAGTAGTCTAGGTGACAGAAAGGAATATAAAAGGAGAAGGCTAGTAAAGAAGAGGGGTTGGTTAGTCAGGTGGCGAGGTTGTGGGATTCGACAAGAGAACATCTGGGTGCGACAGACTGATATGAGAAGGCTAGAGCCTAGATGAGTAGTGCTCTTGAGGATGAGACCGAGCCTGGGAGTTTAAACCAGGTATTCCTTGTATTTTCTTGTGGCAAATGCCGAATATATATTGTATTGCTTTATTGTTAAGCTAATATAAAAGAAAGGCTAGACTGGTTGCGAAATACTATATGCATGGGTGTGATGGTGTGATTTCTGTTTTAATCTTTTGAATGTCCTATCAAATGCATGTATTTAATAGTTCTTGTGTATTAGTTGTTATGCTATTATTTCTGTTATGTCTGTAATGTATATATATTTTTCATCACATGATACTTCAGTCAGTGCTCCTTGGACTCCATGATGAACCTTTCTTGCTTCTGGTCACGTCATGACTTGGGTGAGACTCCTTACACTTTGGGTAAGATGAAAATGTTGGCGTTGTTATAGAGTACAATAGACCATTGTTGGCCCTCTGCGCCTGAACCTAGGGTCTTTTCTCCCTGATGAATCCTTTGTGCCAACAAATTGTTTCGTTACCGAGACTCGAAGTTACGAGCACTGGTTTGGACCATGGTGTAGAGGATGTTCAAGAGAGAGATGAGGGATTGGTGGAATCATAAAGTAGATCAGTTTGTAACAAAGCAAGCTGTCCACTAGAATCAACCAACCGACAAGTTGAGTGAAGGGATTTTGTATGCCGATGGTACCAATGACCAATATGAGATATTTTGGTGCAATTTTCTGGAAGACCTGTAAAATTGGTTAAGAAGGCTGAAAGGGCAAAATCGGTCAGGGGGGTTGATGAAAGGTTAGTGCAGTTGGACCTCGTTGTACCTCGTACTGCTTCAGTAGTTGGACAATGATCTAACTAGAGCAGTCGATTTTTTGGTAAACACTATGGTGGAAGGATATATAGTTGAGTTCACAGCCGAGAGTTATCAATCCTTCTCAAAGGCATAAGCGGTATTTGGATCTGGATTAAGAGGAAGGTTGATGAGGGAAGTACTGACGTGGATTAAGATGTGTATGGTTGAAGAATGATCACTGCCCTCACCCACCATTGAGATGGTAAACAATATAAACTTTGAAACGGGAACTATAAACTCAAAATAAGAACTCTAACCAAAAAACCCCATAAAAACATCAAAAGTTGTGCTAAAAATGAAAAGTGTTGATGTTAGAATAACACCTTTTTTTTCTAGGGTAGATTTTCAACATGGTAGTGAAAATTATTTTTTTGTGCAAAAATTGTCCAAAACACACCTTCAAAATGAAAAGTGTTGATGTTCCAATAACAATTTTTTTTCAATGGTAAATTTTGTGCGAAAAAAGCCCTGAAAATGAAAGAGCTATTGACGCTGGGATAACACTTTTTTTTTCAAGGGTAAAATTTCAACATTTCGAGATGATGGCGTAAAAGATTTTATCATGACCACGAAAAACATTAAAATTTCGAAAGAATAATGAAAACATAAAATAAAATTATAAAATTATAAA
>APFE030339742.1:50330-63003 GCA_000404065.3 Pinus taeda
AAAAAAAAAAAAAAAAAAAAAAAAAAAAAGTAATGAACATTTAAAAAAAGAAAAATAAAACAACTTGAAAATTCGTTAAGTAATCATAATTTCAAAAGAATTGGACATAATAAATTTTAAAGTGTGAAACCTAAGTCCTCTAAAAAAAAAGTATGCTGTATCAACACGTTTCAAAATCAGTGTGAAAATCACTAACATTTAAAAGTAAATATTTATATTTGATACATAAGAAAATTTAAAGTGTAAAACATATGCTCCAAAAAAAAAGAAGTGTATTCTGCATCAACACTTTTCAAAATTGGGTCACATTTTTACTTCTCCTATGAAACGGTAATCGTATCGGTTATTTAGAGTGCCAAAAACTATGCTCTAAAAAAATGTGTATTTTGCATCACCCTTTTTCAAAATCGGGTAACTTTTTTGCTATCTCTACAAAACGGGTAATAATATCAGTTCCGGTTTCAAAGTTTACCTTACGTTGTTGGTAGTGTAAAACTCCAATACCGTGGGAAGTACTTAAGGGGGGGAATGCTTCAAGTTGGGGAGTAGAGATGCTGTTGAAGGGATGGATGTGAAAGAATTAAAGAAAGCTAGAGATGTTAGAGCGTAGAGGAGGGTGCTGCTAGCAGATAAGTGGCAAGAAAGAGTGATTCAGACTCTGAAGAAAACAAGGATGGGCCCTCGCCAAGTAGGAGCGGTGATGGGAAAACTATGAGTTGAAGAGGGACGAAAGGAAGACATTGAGCAGAGCAAAATTGGTGACAAGAGAGATAGGAGCCAGAGGGATGAAGAGGGACCTTCCCTACAGGCTGCGGAAGGAAGATCGTAAGAGCAAGGGACGGGTCAGTATAGAGAGGAAAGAGAACAGGACATGGCTGATGTTTAGAGGACATTATTTAATGAAGGAGAGGCATCCATTAAGAGTCAACAACAATACCCTTGAGACACAGGTGGCATCTCCCTCAATATTCCCCTGGTACCTTATTACGATCCAGGGGAATTTGTTATTAGCTTAGCCAAGGCAGTTCAGGTATATAGTGCGCGTGAAAAATATGAAGTCGATTTTAATATTGGGAGCAACAAAGGAGCTAGCAGTATCAGTAACTTAGGATTACAGGGATCCCAATAGCCAGGGAACAAAGGGTTTGTGCTATTAGCTCATACCCAAGTCAGTATGGTGGGGTCTTCTACTAGATATCCAGAGTTTGTGGGAAGGGGAAACGAGGATGTAGAGCATCACTGGTATCTCGGTGAAGCTATTTGGAGAGCATGTCACACTCCAGACAATGTCAGGATAGTGGAATTTCAGACCATGCTGAGGGAGAGGGCTCTGCACTGGTTTATAAAATGGGCAGAGCATAACTAGAACCACACGACAGATGGTATCAAGAGAGGATTTGTGCAGGAATTCAAAGTACCACAGACGGACCAGCAGGGGCTATCGGAGCTATGTGAATCAAGCAAAGGGAGGGTGAGATGGTCTGGGAGCTCATGCAAAGGTTTAAGGATGCCATTGCTAAGTTTAGTTACACTCTGGACACAAATCACCAGCGAGATTGGTTTATTAAGGCACTCTTTCCCCTAACCAGAACGCCACTGATGCAATAGAAAATCAGAACCCTCCAATATTCTTTGGATCAAGCATCCTGAATAGAAACCATGGCTAGGTATCCTCGTGAATACTATGGAGGGACGAGCTTGCAAGAACCATCAATCATGGGTCTCCAGAATCAGATCACAACTTTAATGGAGAAGACGAAGGATCTTCAGCCTGTACGACCATCTAGACTCAACGTATGGGGCACCCACTGCATGGTGGAAGGGCATGTTGTGACAAAGTGCCCCAGGTTGTGAGGGATTAAACATCTAGGGGGGGTAGTGGGGTCGTCAGGGGCCCCACCAACCATAGGAGTTGCATAAATAAAAACGCAAGGAGATTTTTCGAGAACGAATAACCAAGAATTTTGTGAGATCTATAGACTGTATGGACACTTGCCATGGATGTACCCGATACTACAAAAATATGGCAACGTACTCAATAAAAACCACTGTGAGTTCTGCGCATCTACAACACATCACACTGATCAGTGCCGAGCACTAGATACTCTAGCAGAACAGCTGGATAGATCTACATTCGGAGTCAATGAGTGAAACTGAGGAGGATGAGGAGGAAATGGGTGAGGAGGGAGGACGGGAGGAAGAGGCCCCATAAGGTGTTACAACTGCGACCAGGAAGGGCAAGTCACCAAAGAATGCCCGCTTCTCAGGAGATCTTGGTGCTCACAATGCAGGATTAATACCAACGCCATGGAGGATTGTCTGGAGCTCATTGCAAAGTGGGAAGGAAGGACTAGACAAAGGGCGGCTAACCTGGTTAATACTGAACCTCGTACCAACGACAATCTTTCAGCAACCAATATTAATATAGTCACCTGAGGAGGAAATAAGACAGGGGAGGATCGTAGCACAATGGACCCACCCTTTATTGTTAAAGCAGCATCTCCACAAAAAGTATCTCAGCTCGAATGTCAAAAGCAATATTATCATGAAGTAGTGAAGTTGTTCGAGGGGATGACTGAGAAGAGAGACAACCAGAAACTATAGGATCACATGCTTGATCATGACTAGCCAATTGAAGAATGGTTTAAACTGTTCCTAAAGATTGTTGAGGATGAATGGATGTTGAAGGAGTTGTAGAAAATTTTGAAGGTTGCATTATCCGTAGAAGAAGGGGAAGTGGAGCGATCACTTGCCAACTTGCCAGAAAAGAATTCTAGAAGAGTGAAATGGAAAAAGAGGAGAAGGGGAAAGGAATTCTGAATCAACGTGCAGGTTGCAAGGTTCCAGATAAGGGGCACAATGTTAGACTTGGGTCAGATGTAAACATCCTACCTAGAAAAACATGGGAGGCAACGGGGAAGCCACAATTGAAATACTCATTGATTTGACTAAGAATGGAAAACCAGTATTATATACTGCCCATTGGAAGGTTAGAGAATGTGGAAGTCAATGTGGCAGGGGTGAAGATGCACACCAAATTCAAGATGATTAACATCACGGGGGATAAGGACCCATACTCGATGCTCATTGGGATTGATTGGGCCTACGAGAGCTATGTTGTCATAGACCTAAAGAAAGAACAGATGATTTTCAAAGCAGAAGGACTAAGGGTGACCCAACCCTTGGACCCCTATCAAGGACCTAGGTTCATAGAACCAGTAGATGATAGGGATGAACCAAGAATGCTAGACCAACTATACACGCTCATAGTGGGAAAAAGGGAAGATTACATATATCCCACGGCAGGAGGCTCCGTCAACTATAGAAGTATCCAAAGCTCAGAGACCGGCTCAGGATCTGCATGGGATGCATGGCAGTAAGGTGGGTATGAACTAAACACTAGACATTGTGCAATGATAACCCAAGTAAGTTGGATAGGAACGAAGATAGGCGACTATCCCAAATATTATGGCCTTGAACTGGTGGAAACCTTCTTGAACAGGGTAGAACAGGAAAAGACGAAGGATCAAAAGATTTCCTTTCTTGATATGACTCTCATGGCAACACCCACGAGATGGTGGAAGACGCATTGCAGTGCACTAAGAGACTAAGCAAGCATCAAGCAAGTGATGAAGGAAAGATTTGCCGAGGAGGAAGACCGACCACATGATGAGGCAAGATACAAGGGGGATTCAAGTCCTAAGAGGCACATTGAAGATTACATAACCAATTGGAATAACCAAGGAATGCTGAAGGATTGATGGGTACAAGCATTTGTACATACCCTGAGAATTGTCCCCCAAGCTTGGTATGTACAGGAGGAGCTCTGTTAACAAATGATGGATTGGGATGTTTTGGAGGTACATTTTGTTAATATGTTTTCATTCAGACGAGGAATGCATGACAGAGACACTCCAAGAGATAAAAGGGGTTCTATTTTCCCCAGGACAATTGGTTGAAGGATGCCTCGATGAAAGTTTTCTGCAGTGTTTGTCTAACATGGATTCTCCGGAATATGCGACACCCGACAAGGTGGACATAGAACCAGAGGAGGATGGGTTAGATGGATTTAGACACCTGACCTTCGAAGAAACAAAAGGAGAAAGAGACATCTGGGAGAGCCCCTAAAAAGAAGGTGCCCACCTTCTACCAATGAAACTAAATGATGGGATAGAGGATAAGCCGAAAATAGCATATGTTGGAGACTACTATGATGAACAGACCACAAAAGAATTTTTTCACCTATTGTAGGAATATCAGGACATGTTCCCAAATTCAGTAGCAGCGCTGAAGGCGATAAAAGGAGATATAGGGGAAATGAAGATTGTTATAAGACTGGATGCCTGGTTGGTAAAGCATAGACTATATAGATTGAATCCAAGGGTGAAGAAGAAAGTTAAGAAGGAAATTGAGAAAATGTTGGAAGCAGGAATTATATTTCCGGTAGATGAAGGTAAGACTTGGGAGAAGGTGAAAGAAAAAGAGTTTTGGTGACCACCCTTGGTAGATCAATGCCTTAATCCTTGGGAGAATGGAGTCTATGTGATTATGTGTAAGATTTCTTGGTTCCAGTTAAGGAGGCCTCAAAATTACTTCACAAACCCTCTAGGTCAAGTGAAAGCAATATTGCTACTTTTATACTTCAAATGCACAAGAGGAATGGCTTATCAAGGTCAAATTTTACCCCTAGGAAATTTCTCTCATACTACATGGCCAATACATGGATTACAGAAGCCTCAACAATGCATGTGTGCATGACCCATTCCTGACACCTTTCAGCGATGAGGTCCTAGACAATGTTGCGGGGAATGAAGCATATTCATTTACGAACGGATTTTCAGGCTACCACCAGGTTTGAACAACTAAGGAGGATAAAAAAAATACAACATTCACTACTGAGTGGGGGTCATATGCATACAATGTGATGCCATTTGGACTAAAGAATGCACCAATGATTTTCTCAAGGATTGTCATAGCTACATTCCGAGACTATATTCATAGATTTCTAGAGGTGTACATGGATGACTGGAGAGTGTATAGTCTGTTAGAAAAACACACCAACTTATTAAGAGTAATTTTCAAAGGTGCAGAAAACTGCATATTTCTTTGAACCTCAAGAAATGTATCTTCATAGTCCCATTTGGAACACTACTAGGCCATATCGTCTACAAGGATGGAGTATGCATAGACCCAATGAAGTTTGCGGCAATTGTAAATATGGAATCACTACACAACATTAAGCAACTAAGGTCAACTCTGGGCCATACGGGGTATTGTCGGTGCTTCATCAGGAATTATGCATCAATCACAGTCCCAATGGAAAATCTACTGAAAACGAAAGAAGAATTCATTTGGACTGATGATTGTCAGGCAACATTGAATAAGTTGAAGGAAAGGTTGGTAAGTGCCCCTATCCTTGTCTATCCAGATTGGAACAAAATGTTCCATGTCCACATTGATGTGTCGGGGTAGCGCTGGAGCAGTCTTAGCGCAGCCAAGGGAGAAAAATATGGACCACTTGGTGTATTATGCTAGCAGAACGCTATCAATTGAGGAAAGAAACTATGCAACAACTGAGAGAGAATCCTTGGCCATGGTCTATATTCTCCAAAAATTTAGGCATTACTTGTTGGGCACGCCATTCAAATTATTTACAGACCATTCCACACTGAAATACTTGGTAAACAAACCAATACTGGAAGACAAAATATGTTGATAGTTGTTGCTCTTCCAGGAATTTACCTTCGAGGTGGTCATAAAACTCGACAAACTGAATGTGGGGCTAGACTACTTGTCGCGACTGGAGACAGGGGAGAATGAAGGAACAGTGGATGATTGATTGCCCAACACTGACTTATTTGGAATAGAGGCAATCCCAGATCACCTAGAAGGGATCGCCACATTGTTAACCAGATGTGCTTGGATCAAATATTGAGACGTTGCATCCTTCAACATGAAAGAAGCGTTGTGTTGTGGGAATGACATGCGGGAGTTGTAGGAGGCCAAGAGTCATCAGGGAGAAAATACCATGGGTTCAGGCACAAAGGGCCAACAATGATCTGTTGTAGTCTAGAACAACACTGACATGTTTCATGTGAGGAGGAAATTGAAGGAAAATAATGAAAAATGAAGAAAATAGAGGAATCATTGATAAAAAGGCTTCTGAGGATCAGTTGACAAGCTCTTACTCAAGTTTGGCATTGAATCAAGAAAGTAAAAAGGCAAGAGGAAGGAAGGAGCAAGCAAGGAAAAACAAGATCAAGTAGCTATAACAATATTCTTTGCAAGTATTGATTTGCATGTGTGTTTTCCTTTCTAGATTCAGCATGTGTGGTTTTGCATGTGGTTCTTTTCTATCATGGCATGGGTTTTTCTAGGCGTGACAGTGTTTTCAGCCTAGCATTGCCATTTTTGGATAGCCATAGTGTGATGGGGTTCTAATGTTTTGGTTGAGCTGGATTTTCAGATGGATTCAAAGCTGAGTGATGTGGATATCAAAATGATAGAACACATGGCCTAGTGGTCCGTGAATCAGGTTGTGGATCATGGTAAAGCCACTGGCCTAATAACCGTTGAACGAGACTGCAAAAATAACGCCCGAGCCACACTGTGGATTGCGATCAAGATAGGATTGTGTTGCCTTAGTGGGCCTCAGAATCCTTTCAGGTGAATGGCAGAATATACAGTAAGGCCAAGTGGTATTTTTCTCTCCATTAGGCCTAGTAATCCCAGGTTTGGGATATGCGGTAAAGCCTGGAGAGTGGGTCTTAGTTTAGGTCCTATTGATTTGGGTTTCGATTGTAGTAAAGCCTGAGAGAGTAGGAGACAGGAAAATTCCTCACAGTGTAGGTGGAGAAATTCAGTGGCATCCATGCCTGTTTACCCTAGTGATCAAGTGGAGATCATTATAAAGCCTGTTATGAGATGTTTATTGTGTTGGCCTAGTGGTCTAGGATGGATTACGGTAAAACCCAATTTCTATTGATGAGGGTGAGGTGGTTTGGCCTCAGGATGCCCTGGTTGATTCTTTTGGTTTGAGTACCACATTCATGCTTGGAGTATGGAACGGTGGTGAATGACTGAAGAGAGATTTGGCTCAGCCATTCTATGGTCGGGTGGAACGTGGTAGTCCCATCCCGGGTTTGGATTTTGTATCATGAATATGAGGTTATTTCTCCTTGTATTTCTATGAGTATTATACTAATTTACATGTGGATCATATGGTTGTGGTTTCATTGGTATTTCTACTACTACTATGTTATTTATGCATGTGTTTTATCACAATGCCTATGTATGGCTCTCATCATGTTTTGACTTGTAAATGAATGGAAAATGTATTTATGAACTAATAGATGACAATACAACAAACGATATGAGGGAACAATGGTTCTTAGTGATTATGAGATAAGTATGAGATCCCTGTGCTTAAATCTATTATTTACACCTATAGATTACATATTTGTGATATGTTTGACGAAATGTCTGTCACGGTTAGTAGGGGTCCGGTTAAGGGCTTGTTAAATTATTTTCTTTTGCATCATTGTTTCCCTGTTATCTCACTGTTCTCGAGATGTCATTTAATTCTAGGTAGTGGCCTGGGCTCTAGGCTTGTAAAAGTGGCTCAAATTTCAGGGACGTTGGAACAACACTTAGCAAAATAGTCCCTGGATGCTGGCATGCCTTGTCATGAGAGTGTTTGGAGGTCCTTGGATGCTGGCATGGTGATAGCATGAGAGCGACACGTCCAGAGGTCAAGTGATCAAAAACTTCAGTGGGACCCAGGGGCTAGATGTCTAAAGTATTGGAATGGTTCTGAGGTGTCCTGTAGCTAATGTGGAAAATATGTATGTTGTGTTTTCATAATTCAATTTCCTTAAGGTCACATAGGAGGTTGAATCTAATCATAGTAGCCTCTCATCACATGTTTACCCCAGTTGGCTGGTTACTTGGGTAGATGTGGGAGGAGGGAGTTACATATTGTCCTTACAAAGGATCCCCTCATAGGAGGCACTTAATTTTATAAATATTCTTAAGTTGATTTCCCTCTTAAACATATAAGCTTTGTGTAAGTGCAGCAATGTTAAGAGGTATGGCTCATATATAAGCCTTTCTAGATGCTGGAAAACTTTAAATGATTTGTGTTTACAAGTGAAATTGGTATTTGAATGGGACCTCCTCTAATGGGACTTGAAGGGGTGTATATTTTGTTACAATCTTATTAAATGAAGAAGATGACTCCATATTCTAGAGTTGAAGTACCTCTTCACGCCAGGTTAATACAAGACAAGACTATAAATCAATTTTGTTTTCCTCACAAAATTATAGAGATATTGGGTGGGATAGAAAACTACAGAAATGGTACTTGTCACAAAAATTTAGATGCTTTTGTTGGCTGACTCTAGGTAATCATATTCTCACATGGGATAATAAATAAGGAACGGGATACACTGGGCTAGATTTTTGTTGTCTTTGTAATGCTAACCCAGAATCCGTCGACCATCTCTTTATAGATTGTACTTTTTCTAAGTATGTCTAGAAAGACTTTTTAAGTATTCAAGACACTGAACCTTCCTATTCCTTTAAATCATGACTTTGTTGATGACATTTAAAAATAGGAATATACAAAACCCTATCAATCATTATAGTGTGGAGTATTTGGAAAATGATAAATACAACTATTTTTGTAGATTTAGCATACAAACCTAAACCACTGTTTTACAAGAATGTACATTTTTTAAGGAATTTTTGAGTTTACCAAAATCCAAGTCTACATAAATATAAGTTATCTTAAGATATCTAAGTTTTTCTCTATTAGGTCTTTTGATGGTGCATTTCAAGCATGATTATTTGGTGGGGTGCTTTTATCAAACTCTAACAAATTTATTCGTTCTCCATTCGTCTGAATATAGGAGGAGGAACAAACACTAAAGAAAAAAACATTTTTGTTGGGCACTTGAGTTGTTTGTAATTTACAAAAGAATATGTTATTTACAAATTTGCGGTGATTCAAAAAGTATAATTGATTTGAATATAGGACGAGGAACAAACACTAAAAAAAAGCATTTTTGTTGGGTACTTGGGTTGTTTGTAATTTACAAAAGAATCTGTGATTTACAAATTTGGGGGGATTTAAAAAGTGTAATTGATTTGTTGTCACCCTCTTCAAATTTATAGGTATTAAATTTGTCTGTCTGTCTTGGGACTATAAATTTGAAGAGAAAATTTCAAAATCTACCTTTTCAGTATATTCACATGGAAGCGAACTATCAGCCGGATTCCCTATAAAAAATGGCACTTTCTTCGAAAACATGCTTCATTTATTTTGAAGAATGGCAAGGCACCACTTTGTAGGGAAGGGGAAGACTTGTGAGGAAGGGTAAGACTTCTTATCTCAAATTTTTAGTTGTCCATTGATAGCTTTGCTTTCGCTTAAAAACTCATGTTTAAACATTTATTGTAATTGTCGTACTGTACTCTGATTTTATGGCATGTTGTGGGTACACTGTGAAACAATTTTCTTTTGTTTTTTGTATTTAATATGCAGATTATTACTGCATATTATGTTTTAAACACTTCAGAGAATATTTTGGTATTTTTTTATGCTATAAGCTTATTTAGAAAATACATTATAACTTTATTGGTAGTTTGTTTGAAGTTTTGGATGGGATTGGTGTACTGCCACTACAATCCTTTTGGTGAAGCTCTACTTCTATGGTATAGAGTTTGTATATAACTTTTTTTTCTCTAAATGAATAGAAAAATATAAAATCTTTTCTGAGAAAAGAACTTTCAAAAGAACACACTGTAAATGAGGACATACGAAGTTCATTAAATGATTTGAGAAAAGTACATTAAATGGCTTGTGAAAATTGGTGCCCGGCCAGAGGTTCTTTATACGAATAAACATGGATTTCCAAAGACGGTAGTCTTGAGTTTTTTTAGCTGCTACCATGTCACATCGTGACAGTAAGCGTCTATTAAATGAGTAGAAAATGTAACGACGGCTATTGCTATGCAGAAAACTAACGTTGCAAATGCATTTTTCAGCTATGTAATACAACAGATATGAACTGTGGCTTTCCTCAGTAGCCTTTTCCTCTTTCCTTCAACTGTTCATCTCTACTCAAACTGTTTGTTCCTTCAACTGATACTTGCTTCTCCATCAAATGTTCGGCTTCTAATATTGGGACAATGCACTTGTTCCAGATCGTTCTACGGTCGGCTGCAATAAATGCTTCAATAATTTCGTGATTGATATGGGAGTGACCAAAGTTGGGCGATTAGACACAGCAAGGCAGCTTCGGATGATTTGGAATTGAAACGGTTGACTAGAAATGGAGATATTTAAATTTCAAAACACATTTCTCAAAATAAGTTGTCGAACATTTTTCAAAATATGTTGCTCGACCGTTAAAGAGGAAGGTTTAATCCCATAAGTGTGGTGGTAGTTCAATCTCAAGCAAAACTACGTAAGCTTGAAAACTACTGTACACCGATTTCAAGGAAATCGGTCACTAAATTTCAAACGAAAATGATAAAAATATAAGAAAACAAAAACCATTAAATTACCCTGCAAATGAAATCGACCACGAGAAGCGTGGCGGAGCATGTTAATGAGGACGCAGCCGATGGATATGGAAGCTCCTGATCAATCTTAGTGCGGTTCAGTAATGATTAACGAAAACATTATAATTTGAAAAAATGTCTAGGTTTTAAATTTATCCTCTCCATTTAATGGACGCGAGGAAGAACATTTACCTTTTTACATCCGGTAATGACGAGGATTTGTTATTTAGAAATTTATTTAAGGCTGATTGTGATTTTTTTTCTTTTGTGTTTTTCTTGTAATATTTTGTGAATTATTTTGTCTTCCTTATCTTTTGAAATCATAAATTATATTTAATTATATATTCAACAATGTGTATATACACAATTTAATTATACATTAAAAAAAATATATGTATATTATATATTTAAAAATATATAAACATAGTTTATTGGTATGGGTTTTGGATAAATAGCAATTAGATGTTTTTGTAAAGGCACTGGTTAATGTAAAGCCACTCTTTCTTACTTTAAAATATATCGATTTTGTTTTTAGTAAAAAACAACTGATTAAATAGTACTAAAAATTTTAAAAAGATTTTATAAAATCTATTAAAGTTTTGAAAAAACTAAATATTAAATTTAATATTTTGAAAATTAAAAATAAATTTTAATTATTTTTGAACTTAAATTCTATTTTTTTACTAGTTTATATAGATGAAGTAACTAGTTTTGTGGCATTATAAATATTAATTGCAAAAAAAAATGGATACCACCCAGTGTCATCATAGTATACATATGAATGTCAATATTTATGACCAAATTTCAATTAAATTTGTTGTGAATATTTGATTTGACATATTATCATTAAAATATTTTATAATTAATATGTCATTAACAAGTTTTATTGATTTGACATGCTATTATTAAACTATTTTATAGTTAAAATAAAATAGTTTTTTCGGTCAAAATATATTTTTTAGAAGTCAATATGAAAGAGATGTAGAACTCTTCTATTCACATAAAGTTTACATATAATATTAAGAGAAATTGATAATAAAAGAATATTTCAATATTAAAAGTTAAAAACATACTCTATATATTCTTCGCATATATTCTTTGGGCAAAAAGAGTTCTGAGGCTCGGTGAAAGAGTTAAAAACATACTCTATATATTCTTCGGTGAAAGAGTTAAACACCTACCCTATATATACTTCGGTGAAAGAGTTCTGAGGCTTGGTGAAAAAGTTAAAAACATACTTTATATATTCTTCGGTGAAAGAGTTCTGAGGCTCGGTGAAAGGGTTAAAAACATGCTCTATATATTTTTCACATATATTCTTGAGTGAAAGAGTACTCTATATATTCTTCGCATATATTCTTCGGTGAAAGAGTTCTGAGGCTCGGTGAAAGAGTTAAACACGTACTTTATATATTCTTCGCATATATTCTTTGGTGAAAGAGTTCTGAGGCTCGGTGAAAGAGTTAAAAACATACTCTATATATTCTTCGGTGAAAGAGTTCTGAGGCTCGGTGAAAGAGTTAAACACGTACTCTATATATACCTCGGTGAAAGAGTTTTGAGGCTCGGTGAAAAAATTAAACACGTACTTTATATATTCTTTGCATATATTCTTTGGTGAAAGAGTTCTGAGGCTCGGTGAAAGAGTTAAAAACGTACTCTATATATTCTTCGCATATATTCTTCGGTCTGCGGGCTGGGGTGGGCACAGGGGATCTGCAATCAGGGTTGCTGATATCAGGTGCACACATTCGTTATATTTTTCTTTTTCTAATACATATTTTCTCATATAATTTCAGGTATGAATATTTCACCACAGTTTCCAAAGATTACCAAGGGCAGACCTAGCACAGTTACTCTACAAGGCCTTTATGAGTATATAGTCTTTAGAGAAACGTAGAGAAAAAAGAGAAGCCAAGCTACAAAAAGAGTTACAAGCCATGCTGGAAAGTAAATTTGCATCTCTTGAAGACACGATCCAAAAATAAATAGAAAATAAAATAGAACTTATGGAGAATAAAATGGAGGCAATGGAGACTAGATTGCAGGTTATAGAAAAACAAAACCAAGATACTAACCAACCATCCCAGGAAAGAGATGCTGATAC